>PVJH01017071.1:0-48815 GCA_004026705.1 Nesogale talazaci
CATGCTGGACATATGGGCTAATGTTAGACTTATGGGCTTAGACAGCAATGGGTTGGGATGCTTTGTTGTCTTTGTTGTTAAATACTTGTTTTACTGGTGTGTGTGTGTGTGTGTGTGTGTGTGTGTGTGTGTGGCTTCTGGAAAAACCAGAAGGCCTGCTAGGCAAATTCTAATAGAGTTGTAACACTTGGGATATTTTCTTAATGTACACTTACGCTTTATATAAAACTCTCTTTTATACATATTATTTTCTATGGATTTGCTTTTCCAGTCTACCCAGACTATCACAATACCAAAATAAGCATTTGTTTATCTTCTTCTTCATGAGTAGAGAAAGAATGAAAAGCTATTCATTTATTTTTTCACCCATTTATTTTATCATTGGTTCTCTCCATCATGATTATCTATGAAACACCCATTGTGTTCTAGACAGTAAGCTTTTCTAGGAGGGAGAAGTTGCTCTCAACAGATTTCGTCTTGGCTCCTGTCATCCTCTTCTTGGTTACTTAACCTGAATCTTCCCCTAAATCTCCTGAGATAAGCCATTCTCATCTGCCATTCAGTCTTTCTTTCCATCTCTCTCTTTCACTTCTCAGACTCCCTCTCTTCCTCGCTCTCCCTCTACCCCACCCTCTTTCTCTCTCCTTTCCTGTCTTCTCTCTGCTCTTTGCTGTCTTCTGGTTCTCCATCTCGTACATACACATTGACATAGACACACAAGCACAAGGTTTCAGAGAGTCCCTGATGCCCTGACAGGAAGTGGCCCTGGGGATCTCTTTCAAGATTACTCAAGGGCAGGTCAAACCTTCTTATTACATGAGGAAAAAAAGAAACCAGTTAATTGAAGTGCAAATTCTAATTGTGATGACCATGATTGGCAGGCAGTGATCACCTCATCCTTCTCAAATAGATGATGGCATTATAATGATGTCTCCTTGGATCCAGCATGGAGCTTCTGAATAGTTAGAAGAGAAGTTAGGGTCTCCTTCTCTATTAAAATAAGTGCCACTGACTCTAGGAGGAATCACATAGTAAGTCACTATCAGCTAAACTTTGGTTAGCCACGAATGTGTCACAAGAGCTTTATTAAGTGCTTATTCAGAGTCGCAATGCAGAACAACATTCTGGGGTTAGGAAATGAAGAGAAAGCAAGGAATTTTCACAGGAAATACAGTAAGACTATATTATTGTCATTATTAGGTGCCATTGGGTCATTTCCAACCCATAGAGACCCTATGTACAACATAGGGTCTATGAAAGAGAATAGACTCTGAATTTTACTTCAAGATGAGTTACTTAAATATGTCTCTTCATCATTTGTCAACTAAGTCCACATTGGAGGAGGCATACCAACCTGTGTGATCCAAGGATTGCAAATAATAAATTCTAAATCCAAAGGAAAGAATGGTGTCAGAGCTTACAGTATGAACTTCAATTTGACAGAAGACTTTGGGAGACAATGGAAGCCCTAAATCCATTTGCAAGGGTCCTACAGAGATTGAGTCTCCAGTGAAGCCTCTCTGACTATAGTCCAGACCTTACTTTCATACCAAGGCCATTGCAAAGTCCATTATAGTAGATGGAGTTAATATGTAACACCTTATCATTTGATCTCCCTCTTGACACATTTTAAAGTTGTTTCAGTTCTTAATATTTTCTGCTTTCTTTTTGACATAGGACTTTTCTCCTCCCTCTTGACCCATCTTAACATTTTTTCAGATTTTAATATTTTCTTTCTTTTTGATTTAGATTTTTCTGTGTTTTGTGTAGTCATTGCTGTTGCTGCTTGTCTGTTTGTTTTGCTTCTTGTTTATGTTTTGTAGGATTTTCAAATAGGATATCTAGAATGGGTCAACCTATAGAGACAGTAACTTGGGGCATGGCAGGGGAAAGGTGAAGCTCGTAAGCATGAGGAAGAGAAGAACATGTTTTGAAATTGATTGTGGTGATGATTTCACAACTCTTTTTAGCACATTAAAGACTGGATATTTTAAAATCAAGAAGTTAAAAATCAAGTGCCCAAATCTATGTGAAGGGGTGGGGAAGTAGTGGAGATCCAAAACCCATCTGCAAGTTATCATGTTAAAGACCAGATAAACTCAGGATCCCTCCACAATGTGTTAACATGATTGAATGATAAAATTGTATGATATGTGAAGACTATGCCAGTAAAACTCTTTTTAAAAAGATGTACTTGACCTTTGGTGTGTGAATATCGTCATAATAACAAAGTTTAGAGGTACGTCTGTTCACAACCATTAGGGGGGCTCAGTGGGGTTGTTGGGTAAACTTAGGCATACTAACCCCTTAGACTGGCCATTCAGATTTACTAGCTACTCTGTGGAAGAAAGATGAGGCTAACTCTCCCCCAAAAGACTGTAAACCTTCCAAAATTCTATGTAAGGTCTCAGAGAGTTGCAATCCACTTGATGGTAGTGGGACGTGTGTGTGTGTGTGTGTGTGTGTGTGTGTGTGTGTGTGTGTGTCTTGTGGGCTGGGGTAGGGTGTCAGAAGTCTACATTATTCCCCTGTACCTTTTCAGTAGTCATCCTGGACATAAACAGTAATACTGCTGATGAAATGGGAGCTTAGAGAAGGGAAGTCATCCAGCTGCTAAGCGCCTGACCTGAATTTGAACTTAGACATCTAACTTCTGGCCTTGTGATCCTCATTCTGCTCTTCATGTCCCTGTGAAACATGACTTGTCAGGGCTGAATAGTTTGTCTTTATTTCTGGTACCATCGATTAAGCCTTTTGCACCCACAGAACGCTTAGTTTTGCGTCAGAGTCACCGTAACAGTCAGAGGTGCTTGCTGCCAACCGTGGGCGTGATTTCTTCACCTCCGTGACCGGTTGTACGGGGTGAAAGAGAATGGCAAGTCAAGCCTGGGAAACAAAGACCCAAGAAACTTAAATATGTAGGGACACCACGTAGTGTTTGCTGGCCAGATGTTCCAGTCTTCAGCCTCTGTCTAACATCTGGGTAGCTCAATTGGAAAGAAAGGAGGGAAGCAGGCATGAAATGGTAGTGTGTCATTAGGTTTTCTATGACTGGGAAACAAGATGTGATGTTGTTACTGGATGAGGCTAGTCCTTGGGCCATCACTGAAATCAAACCAAGTCTGTCACTGTTGAGCCCATTCTAACTTACAGAGCCCCAATAGGACAGAACCACCCTAGAGGGTTTCCAAAGCCCTATTCTTTTTGGAATCAGGGGACCATATCTTCCTTCCATGGAGCAGTTTGTGGGTTTGAACCATTGACCATCTGCTCAGCAGGTGAATGCTTAGCCATTGCCCTACCTGTGCTCCTTAAAGTGGTGTGTGCTGGGCTTAAAGGTGTGTTGGGTTAAATGACATAATGCATTTCCTGATTGCCTAAGGTTTCTATTAATAAGGTTGTGCCACACAGTGATTCGATAAAGCTGAAATGTAAGGGATGTCTGGCAGATTTATTCTGGAATGTGATATGGTCATTTGATTTCAGTATCCGGGCAAGTGTGAGATGCAAATGGACATCAAGGATAATATTCCCCCCCGCCCCCCCCCATTGCAAGCCTCTCCTCTCTCAGCCCAACCCACCTCTTCTCAACTTGATTCAGGTCAACATACTAGGTTGTCAATTAAAGACTTCCTGGAGTTTATGGTCTATTTGAGAATGAGGTAATTATGTCCCACCAATCATGGTCATCCAATTAGGAAGTTTGTGCTTCAGTTAATGTTTTCTCTTTTTCTTATGTAGTAAGAGGCTTTAACTCTGTCCTTGGGTAATCCTGAGAGAGATCCTCAGGGCTGTTTCTCTCTGTCAAGGCGTGGGGATCTCACTGAAACCGTGTGCTTGTGAGTCTGTGTTCAAGTGTATGTGTGGGACAGAGAACCAGAAGAGAGAAGAACAAAGAGAACAGACAGGAAAGAAGGGAGTGATAGGGGGAGAGAGAGAGAGAGAGAGAGAGAGAGAGAGAGAGAGAGAGAGAGAGAGAGAGACTGAATCATAAATGAGAATGGCTAATCTCAGGAGAAGAATCTGTTAGATTCTGGTAGCTTTTTTTTTTTTAAATTTAGTGCAGATGTCATCATGTTTGTCCCAACTCATGCCAGGCTCATGTATTTCAAAGTAAAGTTGTGCCCCATAGAGGTTTCTAGATAGATGATAGCTAGATAGATAGATAGCCAGCCAGACCTTCCTTCTAAAGCATTACTGGGCAGACTTGAATCACCAAACTTCTGACTAGTCATCAAGTGTGTTATCCTTTTGCATGATCCAGGATCTTCCTTGAATACCTACTATATTGAATACATACTTTATGCTAATTATAGTGGGAATCTGCTCCTTTTGTCAATTCTGCATCCCTTCCTTTGGGATAATGCTGCCCCCAATGCAGCAGGGTCCCGTGGTCCATCATTCTGTCACCACTTGGGGGGTTGGTGCTGGTGAGCTCTTTACCCACACTAGCCAGTTGATTTCTTCCTTCTTCCCAAGGCCAACATGGACTCACCTCCTCCTTTCCCTTCTCCTAGTGATCCTGTATGGTTGTAACTGCCACAGCAGCAAATAAGTGCAGCAACATGTGTTCCTTTACCAGCATCCTCTCCTATCAAGTAGAAAGGGCATTCCTTCCCTTTCTTATTCCAAAACAGGAATAAATGCCCTCCTACAATTAGAGTGCAAATGGTTTTCACTCACCTACTAACATGGTGGTGAGGGACCAAGAGCTTGGCTGCTAGCCACATGATTGGTAGTTCAAACCCACAGGCTGCTCTGTGGGAGAAAGATATAGCCATCTGCTTCTGTCAAGAAACCCTCTAGGTCATTCTTTTCTGTTCAATAAGGTCACTAGGAGTCAGAATTGACCTGACTGCAGTGGGTTTGCATGGCCAGCTGAAAGATGGGCAGTACGACCCTCCCTAGTGGAACCATGGGCGGGGGGGTGGGGGTGGGAGGCTGGAAATGGATTACCACCGAGGTTGTCAGTGAGAAGGTCCTAGAGAAACTCGAGGGACCACAGCGTTCCAATCTGCAACCAATCATGGGGAAAGCACAAAACCAAATGACCTTGTGTGCTCTAGTACCTAGGGCTGCCAGGAGTCTGGTGCTCTCTCATCCCTAGCCAATAGCAACAACAAACAGCATAGTTAGTGCATACTATATAATCAGTATATGGAGGGTCTTTAAAAAGTTAGCAGAGTCTGTAGATTCTGGAAAAACTATGCATGGATTTCAAAAACGTTTAAGGATTTGCCTTGAGTCATGGTTTTGAGTGCCAGCAAATCTCAAATCTGTTGGGCAGGCTGGAAACTCAGGCAACATTTCTTTCTTCTTCTTTTTTTTTAAATCATTTTATGGGGGCTTATATGACTCATAACAATCCATCCATCCATCCATTGTATGCAAAGTACATTTGTACATTTATCGCCATCATAATTCTCAAAACATTGTCTTTTTATTTAAGTCCTTGGTATTAGCTTCTCATTTTCCCCTTCCTCCCTGCTCTCTTCTCCCTCATAAACCTTTAATAATTTATAAATTATTATTATTTTGCCATATTGTACACTGTCCAATGTCTCCCTTCACTCACTTCCCCATTGTTCATACCCCAGGGAAAAGGCTATAGTAGATCCTTGTAATCAGTTCCCCCTTTCTATTCCCCCTTCCCACCACCCATCCAGTATCATCATTCTCACCCCTGGTCCTGAAGGAAACATCTGTCCTGTATTCCCCATATTTCCAGTTTTATCTGTACCAGTGTACATCCTCTAGTCTAGCTGGATTTGTAAGGTAGAATTGGGATCATGATAGTAGGGATGGGAGTCGGGGGGATGAAGTGTTTAAAAGCTAGAGGAAAGTTGCATGTTTCATCATTGCTACACTGCACCCTGACTGGCTCATCTCTTCTCTGTGACCCTTCTGTTAGGGGATGTCGCTGTTTCACCTACACAATCTGTACTCCCCCTCATTTATAATGATATAATTCTTACTTCTTTGATGCCTTTGACACATCATATTTACACCGGCTGGTGTGCTTCTTCCATGTGGGCTTTGTTGCTTCTTAGCTAGATGGCTGCTTGTTTGCCTTCAAGTCTTGAAGATCCCAGACATTATATCTTTTAATAGCCAGGCACCATCAGCTTTCTTCACCTAGAGTAAAATTAGACTTGTGTTTGACCAGGCAACTGGGTACCAACGCCTAGCCAGGGGACACATGGAATGAGCCATCACACTGAGAAATGGCTCCCTGGACCTCAGGGAGGTCCATTGGCCTGTGTGTGCCCCTTTAATGAGCTGACCTTCCATGGGTGCCAGAAGGTGAGGTGGAGTATCATTGATGTAGTCAACAAGACAGCTTCCGAGGGACCAGTGTTGAGTAGAGAAGGTGAGAAGTGAATTTTGCCCGCAAATGAAATACTCAGCAGAGTCGCACCCTCTTAGCATCATCCCTGATTGATAGGCAGGGAAAGAAACCAAGGCTCAGAATGGCCCCAAGATGATAGCAATAAGAAATCGCAAAAACAGACTGCATCTATGTCTTCCCTGACTTTAAACTTCTTGCTTGTCACAATCTTCTGGCCGTGGGGCTTTTGGCTGGACCTCCAGGCCTGTGTTATCCAAATGGCAGCGCACCAGGTCAGATGACAGGCAATGGCATCCATTGTGCCAGGCACATGCCGGGCACTGTTCCGTACATTTTCTTTATTGCAAGTGATGTAGATGCTAGAGGTTCCATTCCATGTTGACCTTTCAGAGCCTCAGGGGGGCTGAGTAACTTGCTGGAGACCACACAGCAGGTGACGATCACATCTGTTTATCTGATTCCAGATTCCCCAAACTCCTCTTTGCCCCCCAGAAGGAAAGGAAGTGGGAAATTAGAGGGAGAGAAGGAGGAGACTGTGGTGGGGAATGGTTGGGGGTGCTCATTAGACGGGGCTGGAAGACGGGAAGAGAGGATTGTGCAGATGGTGGTGCTGTTCTCTCTCAGGAAGCAGAAGGCTTGTGGGCTGGAATCCGGGGTGCCATCTGGAGTTCCATAAGGTCCCTGGGCAGCTGTTAGCTCTGCAAAATCAAGAGAGCCGGCCCGCGGGGGGCTGCAGCGTCACACCGAGGCACGGACGCCTGAGCTTAGCAAGAGGAGCTGACCTATCTGATTAAGCAGCAGGCAGGACTGCAGACTCTTGTGTTCAGTATCATCAGGGGGCTCTGCCCCTGTACCTGCTATTAATACATTTGTGAGATTCTTCATCCCAACCCCAGTGCCTGCCTTTCTCCCTCCTTTGCTTTCACTGCTTGTTTGGTTTCCATTTGGTTATTTGTTGTATTAGTTATTCCAGGTTTTCTCCGTCTGCTCACGGATCCTGGAGACAGAGTTCACTTGAATGGTCTTCAGACCTCTTGCTTCTCTGACAGTCACCATAAAACACCTATCTCCCCCTTTGAGGTACCCCAGGGGACAAGCTGGGGAGAGTCAGCTTTTTTCTATTTTGCCTTTTCCCCTCATCTGCTCCCAGCAGTCGACATTACATCCAATCAGCTTCCCACTCGCTCTGAATTCCATGTCTGCATCCACTGCTCTGATTTATACCCACATGGCTTCTCACTGGACCGTGTCCAGTATTTCCCAAGCTGTTTTCCCCAACGGCTTCCCTTCTTCTCCACCTCCTCCTCCACACTGCCGCTGTTATCATTTTTCCAAAACACAAGCAGGGATTGACTTTGAAAATGGCTCACTGGAACTTTGAACCACCTTAGCAAGGCAAGGTAGAATCTTAAGTTGTCCTGGTGGTTCTGTCAGTTAAATGCTGGGTTCAAACCCCCCAGCCCACTTGAGGGAAGCTATGCTCCTATAATGATGCATAAGTTCAAGGCACCGCACAGATCAGTCCTATGTTGTCTAAAGGGTTACTATGTCTAAAGGGTTAGAATTGAATCAACAGCAATGGATAGGAAAAGGTAGGGTTGTTAATCAGTTGGCTTTCAGTTACGGAGTTTCTCCTGGATTATCAGTGCAATCACATAGGTCTTGAATCACAACAGAAGAGGAAGGCTTATAGGAAAGTCAGAGAGATTAGAAGCGTGGGAAAGATTTCACATGTCCTTCTTGGCTTTAAAATGGAAGGGGCTCCTACAGTGTGGCTGAAGAATATTTAAAACACCACAAACTGTCAAAAGAACAAACAAATCTATCTTGGATGAAGGACAGCCAGAATGCTCCTTAGAAGCAAGGAAGGCAAGATGCTCGCTTTCTTCCATACATTGGACATGTATCAGAAAAGACCCCTCTCTGGAGCAGGATATCATGTTTGGTAATGGAGGAGCAGTGAAAAGGAGGAAGACTCTCAACAAGTGGACGGACACAGGGGCTGCAATCATGGGCTCAGGCCCAGGAACAATGGTGAGGTTGGTGTGGGACTGGTGGCGCATCACGGGGTTGTTACGAGTTGCAACGTACTCACTGACATCTAATGATAACAGCAACATGTCAAGGAAACAGAAACTAGACTCTCACCAGCTTGAATGAGTCTGGAAGCAAGTGCTTCCCCAAAGCTTCCAGGAAGGAACCAAACTCTGCCACCACCTTGACTTCGGTCACATTAGACCCTGAGAGGAGGGTTCAATCATGAAGCATCAGAGTCCCACCTACAGAGCTGTGAGATGCCAAGTGATGTTGTTTGGGGGAACTTGCTACACAGCAACGGCACACAAGTACAGAGGGCGGGTGACATTGGCTGCACATCTCCTGCTCACCAGTGGTGTTTTCAGTCCTCCTGGCTATTGATCCAGACGGGGCTGGGCACTGTCGATAACAGAAAGGTACTTGGGCTGATGTCAGCAGAACAGGAAATTACAGAGAGGATATGGCGGTGTTCCCAGGCTCTTTAGGAATAGCGGTGAATGTGTCCAGGGCCACAGAGCTCACCTGTTGAGGAAACCACAGTTGCCAGTGTGGAGTATTGAGCAGCTCTGGCTGTGGGCCCCAGGGCACTGCCCAGAGTCTTGCTGCCTTGGAAAATGAGACAGCCTCAGTCAGAACTGTTGAAACGAGTACTCTACAATCCTTGCTTCTTGGGAGCATTGCCTTCAGATTTGAAATGCAGGACTGATATGTCCCATTGCCCTCAGTCTAGAAGGTTCAAATGCCACAATAACTGGCAGACTCTTCTCTATCATACCCCTAGCAACCCAGCTGTGGGCCACTCCAATACCCATATAAGAGACGAGAAAACTGAAGCCGGGAAAGGTCAAGCTACTTTCCTTGTGGCCTGAACATTCAACAGGCAGAGCTGAAACTTGAACTCAGGTCATCATCCAAGTCTTTAAAAAAAATCATTTTACTGGTGGCGCATACAACGCTTATCACAATCCATCCACCCATCCATTGTGTCAAGCACATTTGGACATATGTTGCCATCATTATTTTCGAGCATTTTTTTCTATTTGAGCCCTTGGTATCAGCTGCTCACTTCCCTCCCTCCCTCATGAACCCTTGATAATGTATACACTATTATTATTTTTTCATGTCTTTCACTGTCCACTGTCTCCCTTTACCCCCTTGTCTGTTATTCACCCCCTGGGAGGGGGTTATAGGTATATCATTGTGATTGGTTCCCCCTTTCTCCCAGCACCTTCTCCTTCCCCTCCTGGTATGGCTTTTCTCAATATTGGTACTGAGGAGAATACCTATCCTGTATTCTCTGTGTTTCCAGCTCTGATTTGTATCCAGGCACATGCTCTGGTCTACCTGGATTTGTAAAGCAGAATTAGAGTCATGACAGTGGGGGGGGGGGCGATTAAAGAGCCAGAGGAAAGCTGTATGTTTCATTGGTGCACCCTGACTGGCCTGTCTTCTCCCCAGGACCCTTTTATAAGGGGATATCCAATTGGTTATAGATTGGCTTTGAGCCTCTACCCCACATTCTCCAGATGCCTTTTGTGCCAAGAAGAGGATAAGAAATTCCATTGGCCATGGCTCTGGTGGGCTGAAG
The DNA here is from genome assembly GCA_004026705.1 of Nesogale talazaci. Lineage (NCBI taxonomy): Eukaryota > Metazoa > Chordata > Mammalia > Afrosoricida > Tenrecidae > Nesogale > Nesogale talazaci. The sequence goes on from PVJH01017071.1 coordinate 9,975, forward strand.
AGGAGCAGCAGAAGACCACACTCAGTTCCAGCCCATTTACTTGTGAGACTCTAACACTGAACATCAGGGCATAGCTAGATGGCTTTTTGGCTCTGCATTGGTACCCTTTCAGTACTCCCCATTGTGTGATGACTTGGTCTATATCCTGGTTGCTGTGGGCAGTCGAGAAGATTCCAAATCATAGTAACACTCTCTATATGGCAAGACCACTGTGGGCCACCTCACCTTTTCCTATAACTTGCCGCCAGGCACACCAGCTCTCCCCATTACTGCTCCTCACTGCTCAGCACTGCAAAGGAAATCGGAGGTAAGAGGGTGACAGGCTCTGTATTGCATACTTCCTGGGGCCTAGTCTAGTCTCACAATCCATAGTTCAGAATCAGGTCAACTAAAGCAAGGGCAGAAAAGGTCCCATTTGGAGTCTCTCTCCTGTGCAGGACTCTGGACCAGGCCCAACCACAGAGTGCTGATGGAGAGAGGTTTGCGTTGCTTGCTGAAGGCTCTCAATGAAATGGCCTGACACTGTGATGGCAACAATGGGCTCAGGCATAGAAACAATTGCAAGGATGGTACAGGTTCCTGTGGCATCTCCTTCTGTTGTACACAGGGTAGCTAAGGGTTGGAACCCAACATCAATAACAACAATGAGGTCAGACCAGGCTAAATGGAAACCAGTCAAGCTCAGATCCCTGGATAAAAACTTAACCTAAACCCACATCCATTGTTGTCCAGTCAACTCTGACTCAGATGGAATTTCTCGGACAAAGCAGAACCGACCCATGGGGTTTCCCAGGTTGGACACTATGGAAGCAGACTGCCATACCTTTCTCTGGCAGAGGATTTGGTCGATTCAAACTGCTGACCTTTTTATTAACAGCGCTGGCACTTCAGCACTGTGCAAGGATCCTTAGACCCTCCCTCCCCCCTTGGCAATGAGTCCCATGTTTAAAAGGGTCTGGGGTGTGGTGATCTGAATTAAAAGTTTTCTGTGAAGGTGACTCAGCAGCATCTTCAAGAATTGGTTGACTTAAGCTTTTATAATAAATAGCCAAGGTGGACTCAATATCCAAGTACATGACACATTGGATATATTCTTGCAATATAAATAGTTAATATTTATGACACATTGAAGGCTCTGCAGAAGACAGAAGCATGAAGTACACAGATAGCTGAGCATCTCCTATGTGCCGGGCGCACAGAACCTCATGGACTTTTGACCTCAACTTCCAATGGTGAGTGTCATCACTGCCATTTTACAGATGACACAATAGGACTGGGAGCCTGAGATCTTGTGCGTGAGATTGTCTTCCTATACTGTGAAATGCAGGGTTTATAATTACTACTAATATGTTAATCACCTTTGTCTACCATAGGAATTGTTGTGAGCTAGACAACAGCAGGCACATATGCTCTCTGAGCCAATAAGGAGGGACAACGAGAGGATGGGCAAGGTCCTTGATGCAAAACTGACTTCCTATACCTAGAGCAAAGTAGAAAGGCAGCGTGAAAGAGGAAGCCCTTCAACTAGATGGACAGACACAGTGCCTGAAAGGGTGAGCTCAAGCATAGTAGCCATGGTGAGTGCCACAGGGCGGGGTTGTGTTTCATCCTGTTGTGCGTAGCAAGCGTGGCTATGGGTTGGGACCAACTTAACGGCAGCATGTCTAGACACACTTTGTTCCAGGTGTTTTGCTTATACCAGGCATATAATTCTCACAATGATTCCAAGAAGAGAACATTATGATCTCTATTTTAAAAGGGGAGAAACCAAAACACTGACAGAGATGAAGCAATTGGTGGAGTTTTACATCACCAACAGAGATTTGGATGTTGACGGTCAGACTCCAAAACCTCCCTGCTTTATACTAAGTTATATAGCTTTCCCAGTGATCTGCTAGCCTTTATTATATCCCACTTTGTTATTATCGCAGTCCACAGTTAAATCAGATTGAACAGATATCCATTTCCATTTAAAGTTCAGATAATCAAAGGATACTTTTTTCAGTATACTTAGAGTGCACTATGTCTGCCTGATCATAGATGTAGACTCTTCTAAGCTCATAATCGGTGTTCGAGAAGCCTAGTCTCTTTCTGTGGCAGACCTTACTGGCTCTCCAACTCCTATGATCTATCTGTTAATGACAGATATTATCCTTAGGAATAAACAGCTGGGTATCTCACCCAGGATAAAAGACTATAATTGGCAGGCTCCTTTATATCTAACGATGACAATGTGGCTAAGCTGTCAAATGCAGTGCAATCATAAGCATTGTTTGGAGCTTCGGAAGCTTCGTTAGAGGGGAGGAACATATTATCTGACCTTCAGTGCAGATGAAATGACTGGCAATCCAGCCTTCATCATGGCCCATGAGAGGACCTTGAGACCAGAAGTCATTGGATGAAGTAATTGAGCACAAAGATGCATCCTTAGTAACATATGTAGCCTGACTTTCTCCTGCTAGATGTCTTTTATAAGTGAGGAGAAATCAGTTGGTACTATTGGATAAGCCTTGAACTACTAACCTCAAGACTGATGGTTCAAATCCACTCCTTGGGAAAATGATGAGGCTTTCTGCTCTCATAAAGATTTGCAGTCTCAGAAATGCTAGCTAGGGTGCCCATGAGTTAGAACAGACTCAATGTTTGTTTGCTTTTATTAAATGGATCTGTGTAAGTAGCAGCCAAATACAATTTATAACGAAAGTGCAAGCATTGAATGATCACCTGCCATCGAGTACACATTTTGCTGGTTTCTAGAAAGAAAATAATACAATACCTTCATGTCAACTCAGTGTTTGGATAGACTAGGAGAAACCTTGGCAATACCTCAAGTGAATCCCTTCATCATAAAATGCACGATCTGTACTACGTTATCCCTTTTCAGGTTCAGGGAGCTTAATACGTCATGCTTCTGGACTCATCACACAGTGCCATCATTGGTTCTTGCAAAAATACTCTGTTGTTATTCAAATTCCCATTTCTATCATCCCATATTCATTCCCTCCAGTAGCATTAGACACTACACGAACATGGACATGTTTTATATGTCCTTAAATATGGTTTATACTCTTGTAAAATATTGCCTGTGGGTCTTTTTAAATTTTCCTAAATGATATTGTGCTACAATTCTTATGATCATTTTCTTAGCACTATACTGAAAAAACAATAATATAAATACTACTTTTAACAATATAACCCCTGAATGAAGTTTCTCAGTAGAATTTTCTTTGTCTTGTTGTTGTAGTTGTTAGGCACTATTGAGTCAGTTCTGCCTCATAACAATTCCTATGTACCGCAGTCTGATATTGGCATATATGTCTGACCATAAATTCCTCTTCAGACTCATGTTGTCATTCTCAACGATGTCGAATACAGAAAGAGCATAGGCTGGTGGGTGAAAATGCCTGTGGATCCAATGTCAGTGGAAGCACCGCAGGGCTGTCTCCCTAGTTCTCTTCTACATGGTACTCTGATCTCAGACTAGCTCCACATGGCTTGTCCACAGGAAGACAAGCAGAGACAGAGAGAGGCAGAGAGAGAGAGAAAGAGAGAGAGAGAGAGAGAGAGAGAGAGAGAGGCCTGCCTTCAGGAAGAAAGAGAGGAACTTTCCAGAATTCTCATGATTAGGCCACACCCACAAGGAGGCATTATCCAGCTGATTGACAAGCTAACCTCCCCACCCACTTCAATCTTTTATCAAGTTGACGTGAAATTGTATAGCAATCATAGCGCCTGACTTCTTTAACTAAATTCAGTGTTTGCAAGATTGCTTCATTTTGTAACATCAGTATGTAATTCTCTTTTTTTTTAATTAAAAAAATTTTTTTTTTTTTTAGGCATCACTGCCCTCAGGTCATGGAAGTAGGAGGCTTAGCCTTTGCTCCTGGGAGCAGGAATTGAACCTCCATCCCAGTGGGCCGCAGTCCCGCGCTCAACCACTACGCCACCGGGGCTCAACCCAGTATGTAATTCTTTTTGGGTGAGATAGTATTCCATTTTTTTAATGGATAGCAACAGCAAAAACTAAGCAAACAAAATACTCCTAGTCCCAATATTGTCTAGCTGATTCTGACTCAGGCATACCTGTGCTATAAGCCAGAGTAGAACTGCCCCACAGAGTTTCCAAAGCTGTACTCTTGAGGAGTATGGCAGATGACCTAATCTTTCTTTGAAGGAGTGGCTGGCAAGTTTAACCCACCAGCCTTTGGGTTAGTAGCAGAGTCCTTAACCCCTGTGCCACCAGAGTCCGATATAGCACATTTAATTTATCCACTCCTCTAATTTTAGATATTTGCATGGCTTTCTTTCCCCACCTTGGCTATTGTGACAGATGCCACTAGAAATAGCTTTTTGCATAAGTGTTAGTGTTTATTTTCCTTTCTTTTGCGAGTGTACACAGGAGTGCAATTTCTGGGTGCTTTAGTAATTTATATCTAACTAAAAAGAAAAAAAGAAACTGCCAACCTCTGTCTCATAGCAGATGCAGCATTTTAATTTTCCATTGGCAATATTCTAAGGTTCTAATTTCTCCAGATTTTCACTTTGGTTATCTTCCATTCTTTTGATAATGGTCATAATGAGTGATAATGGGCATGCAGTGGTATCTCTATAGTTTTGACTTCTGTTTCCTTAAAAACTAATGACATTGAGCCTCTTTAACGTGCTTATAGGACATCTATATACACATATATCCTTTACTTCAGAGGAATTTGTCACTGATCACCTAGTGGATAGCAGCGGAAGATTGTCAAATATTGAAAATCTCCTGAATAGTGCAGAATATTGTCAGAGATGAGGATAGAAGATGAGCTTCTCAGGTCAGAAGGCATTCAAAATAGGATTAAAGAAGAGTAGCCTTTTCAAAGAAGACTTGACCTTAATGACAGGAGCAGAGTCAAACCTTCAGGAGAAGAGCCTTTGGGAACCTTCATTTGCTGATGGAGCATACCTCAAAATGAAACACACAAAAAACCATATATTAATTATTGGAAGATGGAGTGTACAAAGTATGAATTTAATAAAATGGGAAGTCATCCACAGTAAAAAGGCAAACAGGAGGATCAGTATCGTAGATGTTTCTGAGCTGACATGGACTTGAACTGGCCATTTTAAGTGGATAGTGGTATAGTTTACTCTGCTAGAACAGACAGATTGAAGAAGAATGGCACCATATAAAATCCTTTATTTAAATGTAGAATACCTTTTTTTTTTTTAAATGTAAGAATCCTTTATATATTCTGGACACTCCATCCTTATCAGCTAAATGTTTTTCAAAATCTTTTCTCCCTTTACGTGGGGTTATCATTTCAATCTCTAGATAATCTCCTTTGATGTATAAATGTTTTCAGGTTTCAGGAAGTCTAAATTATCTCTATTTGTTTCTTCGGTTGTCATCTGAGCTCTGCAGTGCTGCTGTAACAGAAATATCACAAGTGATGACTTAAACAAACAAGCAAGAACCCTGTGCCCCCCTGCTCCACTATTTTCTCCCAGATTAGGAAGTGGCGTATGAGTTGGGAAGCTAATTAGACAGTCAACAGTTTGAAAACACTAGCCGCTCCATGGTAGGAAATGAGGATTTCCATTCCTGCAGAGATTTACAGTGTGAGAAGACAATTTCTCATAGTTTCACTCTGTCCTATAGAGTCACTATGAGTCAGGTTCGAATAAATGACAGGTGTTTTGTTGTTGCTGTTGTCTTTTGAGGAGGCTAGACGTCTTAATTCAGACTTCTGGCTCAAGAGGAAGGATTCTCTTTTTGCCAGCTCCTCAGCCTCTGCTCTGGTTTCCTGTGAGGGCTCTTTGTGTCCTGTCATCAGTCTTACCCCAGTTTGCTCTACTTGTAGCTCATGCTTAATCTCTTTTTATACCTCAAAAGAGATTGATTTAAGACATACCCTACATTAAGCCGGTCTCATTAACATAACAAAGACAACCTATTCCCAAATGGGATTATAACCACATGCATAAATGTCAGGATTTACAACATACAGTTTTGGGGATACAATTCAATCCATAACAGTTGCTTAGGCTTTTGGCTTCATATCTAAGAAACTGTTGCCTAATTCAAGGTTATAAAGATAAATGCCTTTGTGGGTTTTCCCCTCCTCTAACAGTCTTATAGTTTTAGCTCTTACATTTAGTTCTTTGATCTAGTTTGAGTTATTTTTTGCATACTATATGAGGAGAGGTCCAAATTTGTGCCTTTGCATAAGGATATTCAGTCATTCCAGCAACATTTGTTGAACAGACTATTCTCTATTAGTTAATTGGTCTTGACACCCTTGTTGAAGATAAAACAGTCATATTGCTATTAGGTGCCATTGAATGGGTTCCTACTCATAGTGACTTCATGCATGATGAATTAAGCACTGTACAGTCCTGTGTCACTCTTTGAGAAAGACCCGCGTGTTTGCTTCTGTAAAGATTTACAGTCTCAAAAATATTCTCTTCCATAGAGTTACTAAGAGCTGAAATGGAATCAATGGCTCAGTGTATCTTGGATTTCTCTCAAAATGATCCGTTCTTGATCATATGCTAATGCCTGGAGTAGTTGAATATCATCTAATACGTTTTGGTACAGTGACTCTGTGTACTCCTACCATCTTTTCTTGATGCTCTCCAAATCATTTACATCTTTTTACACATAGAATCCTGCAGTATTGATATCCTTCAATATTAAATCTTGTCTTGAGTTATTTCAGTTTATGTAGAATTAGAATGAAAAGATAATGGGATTCCCCCCCTCCCCACATAAACATTTGTGCTTCCCTAGTATATCTGTAGTAAATATTTTTTCTTCCTTCTCTTATCCCATTATTTATAAAACATAAGACATAAAAGCCATTAGAATGTTTTGGTCTATGCCTGTTCATTGTATCATGCTATCTATGGGTATGAGTTTACAATTCTCTTTATTTGTAGATCATCTATAGGGAACCCCCATAGCATAGTTGGGCATTGGACTGATAACTATAGGGTTATCAGTCAGTTGCTCCACAGGGGAAAGGTGAGGCTTTTTACTCCCATGAAGTTGAAGTCTTGGAAATGCACAGGGGCACTTCTACCATGTTCTAAGGGACCAGCATGAGTCGGAATTGATTTTATAGCATTGAGTTTGGTTTTGTTTTTTATAGATTATGCATAGTCTTAGGATATGTGACAAAGGGTGGTCTATAGTGGATAGGACTGAGTGATGGTAGTTAGATTGTGTCAACTTGCCCTCGTGGAAGGATGGAGGCCAACCCGTCAATCAGGTCATAGCTTAATGTTTCCTGGGAGAAGCGGACTTTTTATAAAACCAAATTGAAACTGCCTTCCCCTCTCTCAGACCTTTGCTTTTATCTTTGCTGGGACTCAGTGTCTGCTTCCTGGGGCAGCCCCATATGGCTTGTCGGCCTCTAAGAGCGGTCAGCATCCTACCATGTTTCCACTTGCCTTGGATCCTCATGACTGTGCACTCATGGGCCAGTGAGATCCTTGCTTCCCACTTCACCTTTCAGCGTCATCCTCCTGCAGTTAACTATGTGAGTCTGAAGAAGGCCCCGGTGAGCATCAGACCTATGGATTTGAGTTGGACTAAGCTGGGGAGTTTTCTTGATGTGAAGTTTCTTCTTGATATAAAGTTCTTTCTTGTATATAGATGAATGCTACTGGTTTGTTTCTCTAGACATCCCATCATGTGTCAACCTGGCTAGGCCGTTATCCTCAGTTAGTTATGTAACTATCCTCAAATTTTCAGCCTGCTGATTGACTTGTAGATTTTTGGATTTCCCAGTTCCTCCAAGCAAACCCACTGCCCTTAAATAGATTCTGACTCATAGTCACCCAATAAGATGGAGTAGAATTGATCATGAGGGTTTTTAAGACTATAAGTCTTTATTGGAGCAGACAGCTCATCTTTCTCTTACAGAGTGGCTGATGAGTTTGAAATACCCAGTGGAGCTCTTTAATTGGCCATAGTATCAGTTTATTTATGGATTCTCATTCTTTTCTATTCTTTATGCCAGCACCAAACTTATTTTTAATAACCTGGGATTAGTTTTCCAATAGGCTTTGATGCTGGGAAGTTGAATTCGTCTAGCTTGTTCTATTTAAAGATTGGAATAGCTATTTGGGATCATTTGCATTCTTTTTGAAAGTTATTTAGTACTCCATTGTGGGAATGTACACTTTTAAGAGTCAACTTCCTATTGATGGGCACTTAAATTGTTTCAATTCTCTCATTATTATTAGTCATGCTACAGTGAATGTGCACATATGTTGTGTTTATTTGTAGGGGTGCATTTATAGTATGAATTCTTGGAAATAGACTCACAGGGTCTAAAGATAGATGCTATATAACTTCTTGAGATAGTTCCAAATTCCCCAACATAGAGTCGGGTTAGTTTGATCTCCCTCAGCTATGTATGCACCATTTAATTCAAAGGGCATCTGATGCGTATTCAATGGTAACTCAGTATAGATCTCATTTTTTCTTTTTACGAGTGGAGTTGTGGCATTTTTCAAGTCCTTCTGTGTCACATCTTTTGCAATAGTTAACATTCCATTTAAAAATTAATCCCCGTAGCTTTACTTTAGGAGTGGATAGAAAAAGTATTATTATTTTTTTATTTCTGCTGCACCCTAGACTTTTAATCCATCATAATAATGACTGCCGAATGCCTCCTATAAAATATTTAATTAATGAACTGTGCCGTATGGCAAGCGATACATTGGGATATACCGGTAAACAAGGTGATAACCTTGGCACAAGGACAAGCAGGCAGTGGTGGTTTGAATTTGTATTTCCATCTGCACGTAAGTGTGTGTTGCCTGGTGGTCTCTGTGAAAAGGCCAAGTCAGGCTTTCTTCTCTCTCTTGCCAACTCCGATCCGTACTAAGGAAGCTGCTGGCTTTGTTCCTTTTCTTTTTCCAGAGGACCCTGCCGGTCACATGCTTCTTTTATGAGACTCTCTGGTGCCATTTTCCATAAAGATAGGCTCACCAGCTGGTCTGTAACATGTAGACGTTCTCTGGAAATGTCAGTCATCGATTGTACTGTTGTAGTTCGGTGTTATCAAGTCAGTTCCGATTCATCGCAACCCTGTGCCCCACAGAAGGAAACACCGCTCGCCTGGTCCTGCGCCCGCCTTGCCATTGTTCCTATGTCTGAGCCCATTGTCGCAGCCTCTGTGTCCCTCCATCTCACGGAGGGTCTTCCTCTTATTTTGCTGTCCCTCCACTTTGTCAATCAAGATGCCCTTTTCCAGGGACTGGTCTCTCCTGACAACATAGACAAAGTATGTGGGATGAGTGTCTCTGTCTTTGCTTCTAAGGAGCATTCTGGTGGTACTTCTCCTGAGACAGATTTATTTGTTTTTATGACAGTCTGTTCTGCTTTTGATATTCTTCACCAGCATCAGTATTCTTCAGTCTTCCCTATTCAATATCCAACTTTCTTACGGCTAGGAGGTGATTGAAAATCAAAAAAAATGGAAGGCATTCATTACAGACATCCTCCACTGACATTGTCTTCTGAACAAACTCACTTCTTAGAGGAGTTTAGGAATTCTGAGTATTTCCTTTTATAGTTTTATGTGACTTGACGTCCATTACTTCTCACTTGCAGTAGAATTTAATCCATCCTCTAAATTTAACAAAAACAAAAATTTTTTTTTTAAAAAAAGGGTGAAGTCAACTCCACAACATACCCTTGGAGGGCATGCATGATGGATAGGACAGACAGAGGAATGGATACTACTCCCATTTACAGGCAAGGAAGCAGAGGTTGACTCAGGGCAAGAAGTTACGATGCTTATCAAAATTGTAGAGAGCAGATGAAGTTGATGCAGGTCCACTCAGGTTTCTCCAACTTCTAGGCTTTCAAAGGCAAGATTTTTCTTCATCCCCTGAGACTTTTTTTGGTTCCAACCTTACATTAACCCACAGGATAGTGTATCCATATCTATACCCAGATCTATCTACCTATCTATCTATCTATCTATCTATCTATCTATCTATCTATCTATCTATGCTCAATATTTTGGATGTAGAAACTTCAACTGCAGAGTCTAATAATGGAACTAAACCCATGAAGAATGGCTCTGAACACGTCCCACCACCCATCTACACACACACACACACACACACACACACACACAATTGGTTCCTCATAAAACAAAAAGGACTTCGACGTGCATCAGACTGCAGACTAGAGGATGCCCTAACACTTAGTCCCTGAGTAGGATAGCCTCACCCAACAGTCCGGGCTGATGCAAAAGAGAAATGTTTTGGACTGCTTACCTCAAGGTTGAGGGTTCAAATCCACTAAGGATGCATTGGAAGAAAGGCCTGGTGATCTACTTCTGAAGACTCTGCCATCGAAAATCATCTGGAGCTCAGTTTTACTCTGATACATTTGTGGTCACCATAAGCTACCGCGGACTTGAAGAAACTGGTGGCTGGGTTTGCCCCCAGGAAGCTCCAGGACCTTCACAGTGAGATCAGAACATACATTTAGGACCCTCAGAACTTAAGGTAGAAGAGCATAGTGTTTGCTCTAAGGGGCCAACAGAATTTCAAGAAGAAGGGAAAGGAAAGGGCTGGGCTTTGTTCTACCATCTCTAATCAGACTGAGTCCCTTTTTCTCCTCTGGGAGTGGGAGAGCAGGAGGCAGAGGTCAGGAGTGTTACTGATCAGTGCTCTCTGGTAGCACAGCAGGAAACACCCGGGCAGGAAGGAGGGTTTCCTCTAACACCCAGTGCTGCTCATGGACGTAGTGTACAGGCTCCTTGATGCTGCGTGTTGCTAGCTAGCTGCCATTGAGTTGCTTCTAATCCATAGCAGTCTTCTGCACAAAGCATTGCCTGGTCCTGGGTCATCCTCACAATTGTTCCGCAGCCACTAGAATCCCGGACACAAGATGCTTCTTGCTCTGCTCCTCCATTTGTTCTCAGGCCTCAGATCTCTGAGGGGTGGAGCAGGAGCAATGAGGGGTGAGCAGCTTGAGGCATGAAGAGGAGGGAGGAAAGCAGCAGCCTTTTGACTACTAAAATCCTAGCTTTCCAGCCAAGTGTGATGCAGAGGTAAGCATGCAGATGTGGAATCAGAAAGTCAGGGAAAGATCGCCCGGCTCTGCCCACTGACGGAGGAACGGGAAACCTACCGCGTCAGCTCTCTGCGTGGTACTGCACTTGTCCTGAAAATGTCAGCAGTGACACAAGGACTTAGACACAAGTTGTCTTGCCCTGTTCTTAGAACATAGAGAGAATCACTGAGGAATATGATTGCTTAACTGATTCAATAGTTTATTGCAAAAGCGGGGGCCATAGGAGGGAGAGGAGGGAAATTGGGGACCAGTCAATGAATTCATGAGGAGGAGGGAAGGAGCATTGGAGCTGATTGTGATGATGTATATGCAACACTTCCAAAAAGTGATTTAACTATGGAAATAAATGATAGGTGAGTAATATGTCAAGAAAATTACAAAAACAGAAGGAAACCCAACTTGACCTATGGTTACCATGGATGAAGGAAGAAGAACTTTTACTTGGGTTTATTTTAATGGTGGCAGAACAATTTGGGAAGGAATATCAATAATGTTTGTTTAAAGAGTATAACAATGCCACTAAATTATACATGTAGAAGTTATTGAATTGGAGAATGTTTGGTTGTGTGTATTTTGCCAAAAAAAAACAAACATGAATAACAATGCATATAAGGAAAAAGAAAATATTCTCAGATTGGTTGGGGTAAAGATTGTATAACTCCTCTTGATGTGATTGAATTATTGAATTGTATGATTTGTGGAGGAAGTGCAAGTAAAACTGCTTTAAAAAATGCTATTGCTGCTGTTAGGCACGGGGAGGAGGCCTGCTGCACATGAGGACCCTGTGCACGGTGAACTTGGCCTGCTGTGCTCTGTATGGTTTCTGTTGGCCTGTTTTTGGAAGTAGATTGCCAAGGCTTTCTTCCCAGTTCATCTTCGAATGGACGCTTTGCTGAAGCCTGCTCAGCATTGTGCAAGGTCAGGTTGACTAGGGAGACAAGTCCAAGGACTCTCGGATATGCGTCAGAGAGATCTTGATATCAAGAAGACATTATGCATCAAAAAGCATCCCAGCCCCGTCCAACTCAAGTCTATAAGCTCAATACTAGTCCATGAAACCTTCTTCAGACTCACACAGCCACCAGCAATGATGTAAACTGCAGGACGATCCCTGGCTGGCGGCTGAAAAGTCATGTGGATGCAATGGTAGCGGCGGTGATGGCATCACACGGATCTCGCAGCTCCCCACATGGCTTCAACAGGAAGATGAAGGCAGAGTGAGTGAGAGAGGGGGTAAGTTCCCAGGATCCTCCTTATGAGAATGCCACCCCCACTGAGAGGGACCACCATGCTGTGACCTGGTTGACAGGCTAGCCTCCACACCTAGACTTTGATATCTTCAAGTTGAACATGAAAATGATGTCACTATCACAAACATCATGGCAACACATAGGTCTCCCGTGATAGGTGCGTGGTGGCTGCACTTGGGTGCATTGACTGGGAACTGAACATGGGTCTCTTGCATGGCAGGTGAGGATTCTACCACTGCACCAGTACTGCCCTCTCATAAATAAGAGTGATCAGCGACACTCACTCTCCCCATCATGGTCTCCAAGTGTGCCGTGACCTGACCCCTGCTTTCTTTCTCTCCCTCTCCTGACCTCTCCCTACTATTGGTTGCATGGAAAACACACTGATCTTTGGGATCCATGAAACCTCGGTGATGATGGTGATGGTGGCAGTGCCGTTGATGGCAATGGGCCCTCCTTAATCTCATGCTCCCGTCCTTAATCTCATGTGTCCTTCAGACACAGCTTCTTCCTGCCTGCCCTGCTTCAGCCTCTGAGCTGTGTGCTGCAGGGCTTTTGCAGGTCACCGGCAGTGCAGGGTGAAAAGAACATAACCCACAGGGCAAACTTTTGGGAGCAGACGGCTCAGCCTTTGGGAGGAAAGCCACACCGCCCCCGCCCCCCGGGAGGCAATGACGTGAGCCGGCAGCGTTTCCTTGGCCTGAGGCCTGAGACTCTGGAGTGAGTTTATAGGATACTCTCCAGTTATGGCTTGTTATGGCACATTTACGTATCACTCGGTGTTGGCCGGGATCGTTTTACAACCCCTTTTATCAAATTTGCAAAGAGCTTTACAAGTGCTTTTATTAGCTATTCGTTGTTATGAACCTGGCAGGGGTTTACCTGCCTCAAACAAACAAAAAAGGACCGTTTGCCTTTTGTGGAATTGGAATGCTTTTCATTCCCAGGTGATTGAGTTCATAGACTCAGCTGGCTGTGCAGAGATCAGAGGAAAGAAGTATGTCAAGAATGACCTTTGCCCCTTCCCTGATTAGAGGGGTAGGGGTTGATATATGGGGCATAATATCTCTGAATCAAGCACTGCTTGATTCTGAAATTGATTCTGCATTTCGTTGATAGAACAAAAATATGCTTTTATGAAAAACAAAAGAATTCCTGAGAAGAGATTCCGGGCACAGCTTCCAGGACTTGCTTGATCCTTCTGAGGGTCTACCTGCTCCCATGGTGCAATGGCTAAAGCTCCTGGTATCTTCTGCCATTAGGAGTTCTGATGGTGTAGTGATGATGGATTGGGCTGCGATCTGCAGGGCCAGCCACTTGAAACCACCAGCACTTCTGCCAGAGAAAGACAGGGTTTTCTATTCTCAGAAACAGCTCTAGTCTCAGAAATCCACAGGGGCAGTTCTACCCTGTCCTATAGGATTTTTGTGAGTCAGCATCACCTCGATGGCTGTGAGTTTGGTTTTGGTTAATTGTGCGTCTTTAGTATTGGATTGTGAACTTTCTGCAGACAGGGAATAGCTAAATCATCTTTTTATCCTTAACACAAGACGTAGTAGGTGCTAGATGCTTAATTCATGTCTGTGGAGTAAGTTAAGACCTTTAAAGAGAATAAATGAAGATCTTCTTAGTGTTGGAGCATCCTTTGGTTAAGTGCTTGGCCATCAATCAAAAGGTGGGGGTTCGAATCGACCCAGAAGCGCTTTGAAAGAAAGGCGTGTCGATTTGTTTCTCAAATGTCCAGACAATTCTCTGAGACACAGTTTCACTCGGACACACTTGAGGCACACGTGGTCAACGTGGGTGACCATGAATAGGACTCCCTTGTTTGGTCTTTAGTGTAGCCAGGTGTGATTTGGGAAGCAACCATCCAATGTCAGCATACCTACATCATCTTCCATTTCATGGACTCAGGCCTCTGGGTTACTCCCTCTGTTGAAACTCCTCCTCCCACACTGACTCCGTGCAAACCTGACCATGAAGTGGACAACGAACTCAGCTCTGCCAATCGCAATCTCAGCAGGCCTCTATTTCTCTCCTCCTGATCGCAAGACCCAACCATAGGCCATTTTGGATGAAAATACTCTTTTGTTATCTGGCTACAAATCACCTTCTTGTATACCGCCATGTGAAAAGACACAGCAACATTCTTAAATAATAATAATAATGAATAAAATAATAATCCTCTTGTAGACTAATTATTGAGTAAACAGAAAGAAGGAAAAATGTTATCTGTAATCCTACAGTCTAGAATGAATCACTCTCATCGTCTTAGGATTTTAAAACATCTATAAACATTAACAGGTGGGTCAGTCACAAAGAAAAAGACCCTCAATGAGATGGATTGCGCACAGTGTCTGAAACAATGGACTCTAACATAGATTAGAGGGGGGTGGTTCAGGACCAAGCTGTGCATGGTGACATTATGAGTGGAAGCTGACTTAATGGAATCTAACAAGATTAGAGGAACCTTGTGAAATAATGGTTAAGCACTTAGCTGCTAGCTGGAAAGTTGGCAGTTCAAATCTACCCTGCTCTCTGGCAATTTATTCCTGTAAAGATTAGCCTATTGCTGCTCAGTGAGCTCGAGCTGATAATGATCCCATTGGGCAGTGTTACCTGGCTCGTAGGATTTCCCAGGATGCAAACCTTTACAGAAGTAGGTTCTACATCTTTTCTCCCCCAGAGAGGTTGGTGGGTTGAGTGACTGATCTTCTGTTAGCAAGCAGCCAAGCATTCAATATAAAGTTTTACTTTTGTTAGGTACCATTGAGTTCATTTCAATTCCTAGGGACCAATGTGGGTGAAAACAAAACACTACTCAATTTAGTAGCATATTCACAATGTTTTTCTATGTCTGGACTCATAGCTGCAGTCACTGCATCAATCCACAGCATGGAGCATCATCTTTTTCATAGACTCGACTTTACATATGCCATAGCTAACTTCTGTAGGCCAGGATTTTAAGTGGCATAACAGCTTGTTTGATTTTTGTTGAATCTGGATCCTGCATCCAGATGATCATTTGACCTCTGATTCTCTGGGCTTGAGCCAATGACCTACACTATCGTCTGCTGATTTTGGGAGTCATCAGTAGCCTGCCATCTTACCCGATGTTTTTGGATTTTCATTCACTTCTGTTGCCGGAGACCCGCCATCTAACCTGTGGATCTGGGTTTATCAGCCTCTGCAGCTATATGAGTCAGGATGAGTCTGGTCCAAACCTGACACTGGGCTTGGAACTTATTGGCCTCTGCAACTGTTAGAACCATTTTCTTGATATAAACAAGGATATGTGCATAAACATCTGCATATATATTCACACACAAACATGGGGGTACTCCTCCCAAAATGGAATTTTGTGTTTCAAGATCATGTATTTAATTTTTCTTCACAAAACAAACCTATCACCTCCAAAATACTCTCTGTTACACTTACTATGTTTGTCAAATCTGCAATTTCATTCTAGGAAACATTTTTCAAACCCATCTATTTAGGTGGCTGACAGCACCTCCATTGTTTTTTGATTCACCTCTTCTATGTCATCAAATTGCCGTCCTTTCATGTCCCTCATCATTCATGGAAACAAAAAGAAGTTTCATAGAGTGAGGACAGGTAAGTGGGTAAGAGAGACTTGCCGTTTTTTGACCAAAAAAAAAAAATGGTGTACTGAGTTAGCTACATGAGCAGGCTCATTGTCATGGTGGTAAAACCAATCCCCTATATGCCATAAATCAGGCCTTTTTGTCACATACTGTTGTGCAATCTTTTCAGAACCTCTATAGAGAAACTTCATTAACTGTCTGACTTGGTGGAATGAACTCCAAATGCATTATGAGTCAACATTTTTGTCCACTTGGGAAGCTTATGGATGTTCAGAACAAAGTTTGTCATCAATCGATATTCACCTTTTATAAAAAAAAACAAAACCACTTGTACACTTGAGTTTGTCCCAAAGCGTTGTCCTTATAAACTGTGTTCAATATCACGACAGTTTCTGTGGCATTTTTCCTGAGCAGAAAAGAAAATTTCACTGATGCTGTGTTCTTCTCAATATAGTCCAAGTTTATTTCAGATTGAATAAAAATGGTAAAAGATGACAACCATGGGAATCTTATGAGGGAAGTTCAACTGTCATACAGAATTGTTATGAGTTAGAATTGACTTGCTGGCAGACAGTAACAACAACAATAATATGGATCTATGTAAGTTCTTTTTATACACATGCTATTCCTTTTGTTTGACCTATAATTGGGAATGAAATTGTGTATTAATTGAGATAGCTAATACTTCCATGGGACCACAATGTTCAGGCATTATTCCAAGGTCTGTACATGTCAAATTTTACTTACTCCTCATAATAGCCCTATGAGGTAAGCATTTTTATTATCCCCAATTTAGAGATGAGGAAATTGAGTCACAGGGAGGTTAAATAAGACCGGCAGTAAATGACATTGAATCTAGACACTCTGACATCAAGCTCTTTTGATTTAGTAAGGCATGGGAATGTCTCACTCTGTTAAGGTTTTCTACAACTATGCCTGAAAGGTTCCTATTGCATTATAATTCATTGAAGTCGAGGTGATAAACAGATTTTAAATTATAGCCCAAATTAAGAAAAGCAGGGAAAAAGCCAGAGGAAAATAAACTCATGATCAATTGTATTCCAAAACTTGAAAATGAGCTAAGATTTTCCTAATTATTTCCATAAGGACATTTGTCTGTGTGCTTTCATTTTTATTTGTCTTAATGAAAGTAGTGATGCTTTGTAATTATAGCCTGCTCTGCAAAAAAAAAAAATGTTACAGACTTAAGAAATTAACTGATATATCAGAAAGACATATGCAGTGGAATTTCTAGGTCAAAGAGTAGGAATATTTTTAAATCCTTTGAAATTCATTGCCAAATTCCCTCCAGAGACTGACGCAGAATTCTCTCAGTTAGGGCAGCAGCATTTCCCCAGGGTCAGGATTATGTTTTATTATTGTTGTTTTACCCAGATATGCCTGGTGCCTGGTAGATGTATTCTGCACATTTCAATTTAAAACACTGTTACTTCATTGGACTTCCTTTTTCTTTTCTCCTGTAAGGGTAAGAAGATCTAATGTATTACACATTGTTCTCTATGTTGCCATAGAGACTGTGTGACTTGTGGTGACTATAGATACAGCATAGAACTGTGCTCCATCATGCTTCCTGACCTGTCATCCGAGTGGAAGCAGATGGCCCGCCCTTTTCTTCTCTACCTTCACTGTGTAGACTTAAACCTTCCACCTTTAGATTAGCAAACTGCTGGCACCACCTAGGAGCAATAATATTTCAACTGAATATTATTTTTTAAACCTAAAATGTAAAGGTAACTGGGTATTCTTTTATTTTTTAATTTGCTAAACTTGACAATCCTATCCATTTGTATGGAGTTGCTATGGGTCAGGATCAACTTGACAATACCCAACAACAGTAATGATATTTCTGTGTACAACCAAAATGATAGCAATCCCTGTGTCACAAGTATTCTATGGTAGTCACCAGCCAGGAGGTAACAGGATCTTCTGAAATGTTAAAATGTCAAAATTTATTCTTGTTTACCCTTACTGTTGTAGGCAGCTGCCATTAAAAAGCTGTGGTTCTCTTAGCAATACTATGTTTAATTTTCTCAGCAAAGTTGATATGATTTCCTAACGAGGCAACTGAGACCTGAGAGGTATCTTAATCTGAGTTCTTTAGAGAAGCAAAATTAACGAACCTTAAATATGGTTAATTACAGACACTTAGTTCAAGGAAATGGCTTTCATGGTTAAGAGACCAGCAATTTCCACGTCCGTGGGTCAGCTGTCAGGTTGGAGGCCTCTCCTGAATCATGGAGCTGCAGGGATTGACAAATCCAAGATCAGTAGGTCGGATGATAGGCTGCTGACTATGGAGGTACTTGATCCAAGGCAAATGAATCGAAGGTAATGGGGGCAGGTCAGATGGCAGGCTGCTGATTTCGAGACTGCGAGGGCATTTGACTAAAGAATTGAAGAGCCTGCAGGAGCTAGATCCAACCAAAAGCAGCAGAGCTTGGCCAGGATTTCCATGTATATAGGATGCAGGCTTCATCCCTAGGAAACCCCTTTTCACTTGATGGACTGCTCATGCTCGACTTCATGCAAGTGATTATCCTGTTTCAGGTCTCATCACAGATAGGACAGATAGTAAAGGAGCCAATCAATAATATAATTTTGAATAGTATAAAGTGTTATGGGGAGAAAGCAGTGAAGTAAAAGTAAGATATTATGGGCAAATTCATGTTCTCCTAGAAGATATGTTGGATCCTTAACCCTTGCCAGTGACCTCTGGTTATAATCCTGTTTGGAAATAGGATACTCTGGGTAGTCTCTGTTATTTTGATTAAAACATAGTTGATATTAGTATATTTTAATTGTAACACTTCTGATTTATAAAAAGCAGAACACACCTACACACACCCATACCCACACCCACACACACATACATATGAAGAATGATACTATGTTAGGATAGCTTCCAAATCAAAAACCAAGGAACTGGGGATTGCTGACAAGCCAGGAGTCAGCCCAATCAAGATCCTGATTTGGACTTTAGTCACCAAGACTCTTCTTAAATGGCACCCACTCTTGGTATTTGTGTGGCAGGAGCACTAGAAAACAAAGATCAGAACCAGCAGAATGGCAGAAGCATGGCTCTTGTTGTGCAGAGGAGGATTTTTGTCAAGCAAAGGCATTCATAATGTGAAGTCAACCATGGAGTCATCATGGAATAGCCTGCTAGGTAAGGGAACAACTGGTGTGTGAAGGTTGTGAGGCGGGGAAACTTTGGAATGATGGGTTAGTGGTATTTAAGAAAGAGAAAGATCAGTGTGGAAGAGGCCATGGTGGGAGATGAAATTAGAAATATTAGCAAGAGCCAAATCATGAGGGATTTATCAGCATGTGGACCAGGGTCTCCTAGAAGTTCACCAAACTAAGTTCCTTGTCCTCATGGACACTTCGCTTAACTACATTTTCCAGACTTTCTTGCAGTCAGGTATGGCCATGCGACTGAGTTCTAGTCAGTGGAATCTCCCAAGCACAACTGTACTTGTTTTTCTTCAATAGGGTAACATTAACAGCTGTATGTTATAAGATGGCAGAGCTGTAACATTGTAGAAGGCTAGATTTCTGTATCACTGCTGGATCAGGAACTCTTGCTTAGACTTTTTATATGTAAAATGCATAGACAATTGAATTTTGCCACTGCAATTTAGGAGAGTGCTGGATGCAACAGCTTGTACTTCTTTAGCATGAAATAAAGAGTTCTGTTTTGTTTATTCTTTTCTCAGTGTGATGGGAAGTCAGTAGAAGAAATCCAGATCTGAAAGAAGGAATGGTATTAGAGCTTAAATTGTGAAAACCTGGCTTGTAAAGGCCATGTTGACTGTGGAAGCTTCGAGTCCATTTGTAGTCTACACACGGAAGCCCCTCTGCCCAATCACCAAGCCTTGTTATCGACAGAATTCAGTATGGCAGATGTAGTTAAATTAAAATACAATATCTTATCATTCGATCTTCTTTTTGACCCATTTTAAATTTGTTTCTGTTGTGTTTTGTTTTGTTTTTTTAAGCAAAGGGGAAATCACATGTGCATTAAGCTTCTGGTGAATCCCTTTCTGACAGTAGACTAGAAGTGTGGATTTTCCTCCTATCATGAAAAGAGCATTGGAAAGTGGATTATTTCACATGCAATAGGTTAAATTTAACACCGTATCAGTTGATTTCCCTTTGAATCCATCTTAAATTTTTTCTAGTTTTTAATATTTCCTGCTTTCTTTTTGATTGAGGTTTTCTCCTGCTTTACTTTGTTATTGCTGTTTTAATGTTTTTGAATGCTTTTCTGTAAATAAAATCCAGGAGAGATAAACTATAGAGACGGTAACTGGATTAATGGTTTCTTGGGGGTATGGCAGGGCAGGATGGGGAGAAAGGGGGAGCTAATAACAATGAGTGCAAGAGAGAAAAAATGTTCTAAACTTGTTTGTGGTGATGATCATACAACTCTTTTAAATAAGACAACTATTTAATGGTATGATACGTAAATTACAGACTAACAAAACTCCTAAAAACCTAAAAAAAGAGATTTTTAAACAGCAGTGCAGCATCCAATTAAGTTGTGACTGACTTCATGTCTCAGATATAATTTGTTAGCTGGCTGAAATGAAGAAATGGGGTCAATGAGGCCAGTGAGAATTGCATCTGTTAGCACTTCCATGAATCTCATTCTGTTTCTGAAGCTGGAATGCCAGTTAGCCACTGTCAGAGGAGCATCAGAACACACTGTGATGGGTCCTGTTCATAGAGTCTCCCTTACTGGGTGGGCAAAGTGTCATTCCTACTCTCTCCTTTGGACAGGGCTTTTGAATCCATCTCCTATCCTCTCAAGCCTATTCCTTACCCTTCTCCCTTCCCCATCTCAGTAACGAGACCCTACCTACCCAGTCCTTAAGAACCAAAACCCCAAGAATGATTCAGATGCTTTGCCATAGCCAACAAGGTTTTTGATGACCTGCCACCTTTCTAAGATTCTACCTTTTAATCGCCTCTCCTAACACTTTTGTTCACTTACACTCTTGCTACACTGGCCTCCTTCTTGTGCTTTAGACTAAAAGAGACAGCTTATCTTGCCTTCAGGCTCTTTGCACAGTTTTCCTTTTACTGAAAACCCCACCATCACAAGCTCTTCTTGTATCTCAGAGGCGAATTCAAGGAATACTTCCCAGAGAAAATGCTCTTTCCATTCAACTCCAGTGACCTTCAGTCACACACTTGTCATCTTGGTGTTTTAAGGCCGTGTGAATGTGCATCACTGTCCAAGGTTGCTGTTGTTAGGTGTGTTTCAGGTGGTTCCACGCTTAGCAACCCTGTGTACAAGAGAAGGAAACATGGCCTGCACCGTCTTCCCACTTGTCCTTCTGCTTGAGCCCACTGTTGCAGTCGCTGGGCCATTCCATCTCATTGACAGCCTTCCTTTTCCCCGGCCTCATTACTTTACCAAGCGTGATGTCCTTCTCCCGTGACTGGTCACTCCTGAGCACATGTCCAAAGCATGTGAGATGAAGTCTCGTCCTTCTTGCCTATAAGGAGAATGGTGGCTGGACTTCTCCTGAGACGGATTTGTTTGTTCTTTTGGCAGTCTGTAGTACTTTCAGTATCTTTTCCTCCCAAACCGTAATTCAAATGCATTGCTGTTTCTTCTGTCTTTGTTATGCAATGTCCACCTTACACCTGCCCATGTTGCTGTTTGTTGTCGTTCCGCTGACTCTGATTCACGACAATCTAATACACAATGGAGCAAAATGTTGGCTGATCCTGAGCCAGCTTCAGGATCACTGGCATGTTTGATTGTGAGCTTCTTTCCATCTGAGGAGCTCATCTTCCAGCAATCCATCACACGATATGCTCTTGTGATCCATTAGTTTTTCATTGGCTGGTTTTAGAAATAAATGACCTTTATTTTTAACCTGCGTGTGCCTGGAACCTCTACTGAAAGTGGTCCACCCTGAGTGACCCTACTGGTGTTTCAAATACTGATGACATGGCTTCCAGAGTCAGAGCAACTTGCAAGCCACAGCAGTATGGCAAACTGAGTTGGGTGATGGTATCGTTATATGGGAGGAAAATTAGGGGACCCATGTCTGTCGTTTATCCCAGACCTTGGAAAATGAAGGCAGCCCAGTATCTGATGGCGAGAGATGTCGGGCTCTCCTTCAGGTTGCTTCTTAGGGCGTAAAATGAATTGTGAGTGCAGATGTGAGCTGACCAAGTCTGCTGCACAATCAGCGTTGAGGAACAAGATGGGAAGCATGCAGTTAACATCAGAGAGTTAGATGGCATTACTACAGCAGGAACTGACGAGAGGGGCCAATTCTACCTGGTAGCTGGGAGGGGACATTGATGAGCACTTCTGACATGCATTTCCTCCTGCCAGAACTATTTGGAAGGAATTTGAAAGTAGTTGGAGTTTCCAGTGTGTGGGGAATTGAGCAAGGGTAGTTCAGTTTGTTACTGGTACTAGGTAATGAGGAAAATTGTGGCTAACATGAAAATTTCCTTACTTTATGAAGATAGTGGGGCTGGTGGTAGGTTTGGTTAGCTGAGCTCAGGCTGTATGAGATGTAAAGAATGCTGATTTCATACAGTCTTCCACAACCAAGAAAGGTCAGCCCCACAGGACATTTTTGTGGGTCACTTGTAAAGAGAGCTCTTAGCCAGAGAGAGACCTTTGGCCTTATCAGTCTTCCAGCTGCATTGGTCTGTGGAACATTTGTGGGGAGGGCTGGGTATGTGTTGCGGTATGGGGAGTAATCTTTACTTCAACCAATTCTTTCTTGGTTTGGTACTAGAATACTCATTGGGGAAAATTTCCCTCTATTCTTATGTTTCTACCACAAAACCATGTCCCACTTCCTAGGAGGTAAATGCATTTTTAAATAACCCACTTCTGATCTTTTGCTCACCGGCCCTTCCCCAAGGGTTATGGAGAACCTATTCTCATTGAACAAATCAGGAGATGGGACTGAATATATGTTTTCTTTTCTCTTTTCTTTATGGCCTATCTGATGGAGATAGGCATTCTTCCAGACGTCGGTCCTTAGTTCCTCATGAGGGGCCCTACACTATTTCATGGCCCTACACTATTTCAAGCTATACTGGTACAGCTTGAGCCAAGCCCGTGGTGCTGCTAGTGTCACTCGGTGTGCCAGCCCTGAGTTCTCATCCACTTCCAATCCCCCAGGAGGTTAGCATCTCTTGAACGGGGCCTGCGGTCAGACTTTGGAGACTCTGCTGGAAGTTCTTTCACTTCTTGCTATCCCAGTATAGGACTCTGTGGTTGGCAGAATGGTGTTTCTCCAAAGATGTCCAAGTCCTACTTTACATGGCCAAGGGACTTTGCAGATGTAAGTTGTGTGAAGCCAGGATTTCTAGAGAAACAAACCCAGGACACTGATTATTCTATATCTATCTATCTATCTATCTATCTATCTATCTATCTATCTATCATCGATCTAGCATCTATCTATCTATCTATCTATCTATCTATCTATCTATCATCGATCTAGCTTCTATCTATCTATCTATCTATCTATCTATCTATCTATCTATCTACCTACGTATAAAAGGTTAGGTTTATATAGTGAGAAAGAATACAACAATTAATTAGTTCACATAACAATATAGAGGGTTCGGTCCAGTTAATATACTGTAGGTCCTTCCAACTCACACTGGCCACTGGTCCCAGGCCAAGGAGCAGTCAGAGAAGTGGTTGGCAGGAGGTGTAGAGTCTGTCTTCTGGGAAAATGAGCAGATTTAGCTCTCAGGTAGCAAACATGGCAAGGTGGGGCTGCAACAGCAAGAACGGAGATGTCTAGGCATATTATTGGCCGGTAGCACAGCAAAACAAATTCTGATGGAGCTTCAGGTGCAGCAATGCACGGCACAGCGAAATGATCCACCACAGCTCACAGGTTGACTCAGTCCACAGGTAACGCAGCACATTGCTGAGGCAAAGCAGCTAACTCAATCACCAGGGAGAAAGGAAGAGACCAACACCGGAGAGTCATTTATCTCAGTCATTCTCCTATTAAGCTGTTACCTGATGGACATGCTAAACTCTACCCACATAGAATTTCTACGGGAGCCATGTTGGCACAAAACCCCAAACTATCACGTAAGTTATGATCTTAGGATGGGAAGATTTTCCTGATCAGCCAGTCCACCCAATATTATCACAAAGATCCTTAAAATTGAAGAAGGGAGCCAAGAGGTGCTGCTCAATCAGACGTGTGAAGATGTTATGCTGCTGGATTTGAAGAAGGAGCCACAAACAAGGATTGTGGGTGGCCTCTAGAAGCTGGGAAAGACAAGGGAGTGAATTCTTCCCCAGAGCCTCCAGACCTGCTTACACTTTGGATTTTATCCCAATGAAAAAGACACTGGAGACTTTTGACCTCCAGGACCATAATTAATTTGTTACAGCAGCCATAGGAAATGAATGCAGACTCAATTGGCTTAGATGGTCAATCTTTTTCCTGCTACTCTGGTAGCTAACTCTTCTTCAAAGGGTGTGCTCCTAGATCTAGACCTGTGTTGTACAATATTTAAATTTAAATAGAGTAATGTTAAATAAAATACTTAACATTCATTTCCTCATTCTCATTAGTGACGTTCAACTGCTTCACAACCACATGTGGCCTGTGACAACCATATTTGATGGCACAGATAGAAAATTTCATCGTCACAGAGAGTTCTATTGATAAAGTGATCAGATTTTAACATTGGTAAAGTGGGATACCATTGATGGGGTGGGGGCTGGGGATGGGTAAGAGGGTGTATATCCCCTTCCCATTCTGCCTCCATTCTCTAGCTTGTCATGCATTATTTCCAACAATCAGAACTTTTTTAAAATGCCCCCAGGACATGGGAAAAGTTGTTTAGAACCAGGACTGTCCCATCAAAAGCAGGACGTCTGGTCACTTTATTAGTGGGCAGTACTGGTCTGGACTCAGGGAGTGGTAGCATTTAACCAAGGCATCCCACTCTATTCTCTAGTAAGATAATAATATCAGGAATAAATTTGAGATGGCTATTTGCCTTCTATGTTTATTGTTCTGGATCTGTTTTTCACAGGGCACAATGGAAGATGAATGTGATCGAACTTTTAGATCCCAGAACAACCAAGTAAGGACCAAGCCTAATTGAACTGTGATTTAAAAGGGGGGTAAGATGGCAAGGACCCAGCTGCCAAGAGACGACTAGGTACACGTAACCACAAGTAAGCCCTGAAAGTGAAAGTGGTAATTTCCCAGAGAAACATAACCCAGACTCCAGCTGGGTCTCTGGAACCTTCTAGATTTAGATAAGATTACCTTGAATCATTCCTTATTCCCCGAGCAGTCCAACATTCCTGCCTAGCATTCTGGCTAGTCCTGACATTCTCAAGGTCATCTTCAGCTCCATCCTAAACCACCTGCATCACATCAGCCCCGACCTGCTTTCAGCACAAGACACGTCCCCAATGGCAGCCATGTGAGAGGCATTATAGGGTGGTGGTGCAGAGGATATGCCGTGTGATCAGACTGCTCTGGACTTTGGGCAACTTAATCACAGTTTTCTCATCTGGAAAGTTGAGATATGACTCACCTCTATCTCATAAGCTGGTTCCAAGGAACATTTGTGGACATTTCTAGGACAGTTCCTGGTAAGACGTGTAAATCCTCAAAAGGAGTTCATTGCTATTTAAAGGTATATTAGACCTTGCTAAATATTTGGGGGTCACAGAGAGGCATCCGACTGAGAGCCTGTGACTAATTAAAAATATCTGATTAGTCACTCCTGATCTTCAGCATCCATTTAGCTCTGACACTAAAGCTTTCTAATTACTCACATCCCCATCGCTTGTGGCATCTGCTTGCTCAGTCTCCTGGTTCTCCTCTTCTTTTTCTGTCTTCTCTGGCTGGGCGTCTCCAAGGTGGAGTCCCAGACGGCTTTAGTTGGATAAGAACTTTCATAATACAACCCCCATCCCCCTGACTGCCAGTTGACCTGGACTTTCTCTCAGTCCGGATTTATTGCTCTTATGTTTATGCCAGTGGCATTTTGGGCTGAAATAGACATTGTTATCTGTGTTAGAGGAAATGGAAGCCAGCGAGACAGGACCGACCAGACACTGGCAGTGAGCAATGGGCTGCGGCTTTGACTCAGTGCTGCCTGGTTGTGCTCTTTGGGGTCTGGACTGGCTGCTTTCCTAAGACAGGTCTATGGCTTCTCCTTTCTTGGGAAATCATTTTATTGGGGCCTCATACAACTCATCACAATGCAGCCAGCCATCCTTTGTGTGACAAGCACGTATGTACGTTTGTTGCCATCATCATTCTCAAAACATTCTTTTTCTATTTAAGCCCTTGGTATCAGTTCTTCCTTTCCCCCCTCCCTCCCCCCTCCCCTCCTCATGAACCCTGGATAATTTATAAATTATTATTATTTTGTCGTATCATACACAGTTCAATGTCTCCCTTTTCCCACTTCCCTATGGTTCATACTCCAGGAAGGGGGTTATATGTAGATCTTTATAATCAATTCCCCCTTTAACCCCCACCTCCCCTCTACTCTCTCAGTATCACCATTCTCAATACTGGTCCTAAAGGGATCATCTGTCTTGGATTCCCCTGGGTTCCGATTTCTATCTGTACCAGGGTACATTATCTGGTTTAACTGAAATTTCAAGGTAGAATTCAGATCATGATAGTGGGAGGGAGGAAGCATTTAAGAACTAGAGGAAAGTTGCATATTTCATCATTGCTACACTATATCCTGAATGGCTCATCTCCTTCCTGTGACCCTTCTGTAAGGGGATGGTGCTTCCCCTGCAGATGGGCTTTGGGTTCCCAATCTATACTTCCCCTTATATATAATCATATAATTTTTAGGTCTTTGTTGCCTGATCCCTTCATCACCTTGTGGTCACACAGGCTGGTGTGCCTCTTTCATGTGGACTTTGTTGCTTCAGAACTAGATGACTTCTTGTTTACCTTCAAACATTTAAGACCCCAGACTATATCTTTTGATAGCCAGGCACCATCAGCTTTCTTCACCACATTTGCTTATGCACGCCTTTGTATTCAGCGATCATATCAGGAATGTGGACATGCAATGTATGGCTTCTCATGAAGGCTCACCTTAGACCAGTGTAAATGCCAACCCTCTGAGTGAGAAAAGGGAAGAATCTTGAGTGGAGAACCTGGGAAGAATGTAGGGAAGGGGGACTAACCCCCCTTATTGCTGAAGAGACAGAGGTTTCATCCTAGCTTTCTAACCTTTGTGACGCTGTGACTTTGGGCAAGTTATTTAATTTTCCCTTACATATAAAATATACAAATTATCGCTAACCCACACAATAAATCTAAGAGAGGTTGCCTATAAATGATGGAGAGCAGAGACTGGTTTACAGGAAAGTATGTAAACCCACTGCCCATGCAGTGGGTGCCCATGCATAGGCACCCTAGAGGACAAAGTAGAAGTGTCCTTAAGGGGTTCCAGGGTGGAATCTTCATGGAAGTTCATTGCCATAGCTTGGTGCTGAGGAGCAATTGGCTGATTGGAACTACTCACTTTCAGTCCTCAGCTGAGCGGGAAGCCACGAAACCGCTGTGACTCCTTGGTATGCAGTAAGAGCACAATAAGCAGCTGCTATGCGTTGGAATCGACTTGGTGGCAGTGAATTTCGGTTTCTTACTTTATGTGGCTTTTCACTGCCATTGAGTGGATGCTGACTCATAGGGACCCCATAGGACTGGGTAGACTCCCCATGGGAGTTTCTGAGACTGTGACTATTTATGGAACTGAAAAGTCCCAATTTCCTCCTGTGGAGCGGCTGGTGGTTTAGAACTGCAGCCCTTGTGGATTGTAACCCAATTGGTGACTGCTATGCCCCCAGGGCTTCTTAGTGGACTATATGATGAGGTGTGTGTGTGTGTGTGTGTGTGTGTGTGACTTTTTTGACCAAATGCATTGCCCGGTTTAGGTCACAAAGCAAATGACATCAATGCCAGGGATGGCAACGACCCTGTCTGATTCCAAATGTTATGCCTTTTCCTTGTCTTGCTCTTTCTTATAAAAATAACGCACAGATATATGCTTTGTGTAAAAGCAGCGGGCAATTTAAAAGCGTATAGAATGAAAAGTGAAGGATCCTTCTTCAGACAACTCGACTCTCCTTCTGAGACATGGCCACCGTGAATGGTTTGCTATGGATGAGTGCCATTCATTTGGAGGATATTTTATCATTTCCACACATACTTTTAACACATGAATGAGATCTAGCCATGTTTTCTGGCTCTATCTATCTATCTATCTATCTATCTATCTATCTATCAATCATCTAATTTACCCATCTTTATGGATTGGATTGTGTTCAGTATGTGTTAGAGTTTTCATTCCCATGGTATCAATGGCCTTTTGGGGAAAGAAATATTTTCTTTTATTATGTTAATGAAACCAGAGCTAAATAGGGTCAATTTAAAACTTAATTCCTGCTCCCTTTGAAACATTTTATTGACCTGTCACTCACATGTCCCATGATGCAATGGCTGAATCATATTCAACAAATTGTGCCATCCCCACCACGATCATCTCCTTTTTTGTGCTCAGTATGATTAGTTCACCATTCCCCCCAACCTCTCCTATTATAACCCTCAGAAACTATTGATCTGATTACAGTCTCTATAGATTCATCTGTCTTGGAGTTGTATAGAAAAAACATACAAAACAAATGCAAAAGACACACCCAATAACAAAATAACACAGAGAAAAACCTTAAAAAGAAAGCAGAAAATACTAGAAACTAGCACAAATTTGAAATGGGTCAAAAGGGAGAGCAAATGAGAGTTTCTTCTCACAGATTGGGATAGATGTAGACATGCACACAAAAGGAAATGACCATGTGAGGGAAAGGCTGCAAGCCAAGAAGACCCCCAGACAATAGACACTAGTAGGCAGAGCAACCCTCAGAAGGAATTGTAGCAACCAAGACCTTAATTTAGACTTTCTGCCTTTAAAACTATAAGAAAATAAGCTCCTGTTCTTTAAAGTCACATGCATGTGATATTTGTTATGTTATGGCAACACCAAGGAACTAAGACCTATCCATCCATCCATCCATCCATCCCTGCCATTTATTTTTGACATTTACCTCTACTTTCCAGGAAATTATTTACATATACCTTTACTTCATTTCAAGTACTACTTAAGATTCCTTAAAATGAGTTACTGAATTAAACTTATTAATGACTCCTTTGGGGTGAAATGTTTGGATAGTGTGTAGTGCTTCATCTTCCAATTTTACTAGTTGACTTTTCTTTTCTCAATTTTGACATGGTCGTAACATCAGTTTCTTCCATTACAGCTTCAGAGCTTTCTGTCTTGCTTAGGAAGACCATCTCCCTATCTCAACATTGTAAAAACATCACCATGGTCACCTTCCCTGCCTGCCCACCCAATACACTAACCCACCGTTACTGCCCGACATGGGGCCCAAACAATCAAAAGAAATGCAGGCACAGTGTTAGTGAACTACTAAAGAAGAGAACTGATTGCTTTCCTATCACTGATCATGTTATATCTGGATTCAAGTTTGTTTGGGTGTTTATGTTTAATGCTCACACAGCTCAACGTTATTAGTTTAAGTGGTGTGGCACGGGATCTGTTTTTATTTTTTCTCCTGTAAATAGACAGTTGTCTCTCAATGCCACTTTGCTTTTTTTCATCTCCTTCTCATTTGAAGAGTCAACTTTATCATTAAGCTATAACCCTCTGTATTGGTCTGTTTAATATATTTGTAGGCTTTATAGTCCTCTACTGTGTGCCACTATTCCATACCCGAGCCAGTACAATGCTCTATTGGCTAAGAGTAGATGCTTGGTAGACCTAATAAATATTTGTGAATGCAGTATCAGAGTAATGCTTATTTCATGGTTCTTGTTTTGTTTTTACTGCTAAATCGGATCTAAGTAGCCCAGATAGAGTGGTTAAGTGCTTGTCTGCTGACTGAGAGGTTTGTGGTTCAAACCCGCCTTGTGCTCTCTGAGACAAAGATATTACCATTACCATCCACAGAGACTACAACCTTGGGAATCCTGTGGGACATTCTACTCCTGTCCTAAAATACTACTATGGATCAGAATCAACTTGATGGCATTGCCTTGATGGCAGTGTTTTTCTGATTTGTTAATACTTATTTGGGATCTTGCATCTTATTTGACAAAGGTGGGTGCTTGCATTCTCCTTGTCTAACTCTCATGGACTTAGTTGACCAAGTCCTATGGTTCTTCTACTGGATCGCACTACCCCTCCATTGCAGTGGGACTCATGCTAGTAACAGATTTTATCCCAGCTGTCACGACAGCAAGCAGCCTTCATTCTGTATTGTGAACATGCCTAAGGAGGCTGCCCAGTCACCAGCCTCTGCTGTCTCTGAATGGGTGTGTCTTTATGTTATGTCTCTATGAGTGTGTGCATACATCTATGTGCATGAATGTAAAGAAACATGCACAAGTATGTGAGCACATAGGTATGTGAGGATGTGGGTATGTGCATCATGGTATGCATGGTGGTATGTGCATGCTCTAGACTTTTCTGTTTCGGTTCAAGGCCTACTCAGGATATTGTGGGGATGGCTTCAGTCTCCAGGGTGTTGGGAAACTTGAAGTCTGGCATTGACTGTGTGATTCTGAGAGAGCTATTGAACCTCTCTGAGCTTTATCCTCCCCATGTGAAACATGAAGGAGACTCACCCTTGTTCTGCCCCTGCTTCCAAAGCTTAGTGTGAGACTCCAATGAGATGACCTCTGGGTCAAAACAGGAGGAAATGTCATCAAGCCCTGGCTTATTGTTTTTTCCAGATGTGCAGGCAGGGTGGGGACTGAGGGATCTTCAGTGTCTCTGTTTTCTTTGCACTAATGAACATATGGCAATGCACTCCATCCTCACCCACCCCCAAGACTGTTCTTCCAACACACAGATTTCACCTCTCTGTGTCCTGGGGCTAAAGGTCCTGTCTTGTCCTGCACCATCTGTCCCTCAACACATGAACTGTCCAAGAGCAGAGGAATTGCACCACTCTCCAGAGCAACCACTAAAAGCATAGTACCTGCTTTGGAAACTGCAAATGCAACAGGAGCACTTCAACCACCCCATCTTACGGAGCCTACTTCTTTCAGAGAACTGCATTTGCTGATGGAAGTTGCCTGGGATAGACTTGTCACTAAACAGCAGAAGCCATTAAGCCCTCGGCTAATAACCAACAAGGTTAGAAATACCAGGGGCATAGTTTCCAATAACACAGCAACACTCAAGCCCCCGCAGTACTACAAACTGGCAGACAAATGGTGGCTGGTTTAACTACAGCTGCTGAAACCCACTCCACAGCGCTTTCTGTGATACCAAGGCTATTCACTTTTCTCCTCTATGGTCAGTGGGGGATTTACCTGAGGCTGTGGGCTTCCATTGCAAATCTACAGCTTTAAGACACCTTGCAAGTGGAGGCCTATTGGTCTAGTGGTTTCATGTTGGGCTGTGATCTGAATTGTTGGCAGTTCAAAACCACCAGCCCCTTCAAAGGAGAAGGACTGGGTTTTCTACCCTGTCAACAATTGCAGGGTCCAAAACCCACAGGTGGGGTGCTCTGAGCCAGCATGGACTCTATAGCAGTGAGTCTGGATTTGATTCTCCAGTGAATATGAAATCTCACCGTGGAAGTGGAAAACATTAACCCATGAAAGAGACTTATTTTAATGTCACTGACTCAACCTTTCAGATGCTTTTAGAAAGGATCTAAATGGAAATGAGTTTTCCTCTGTAGAAAGAGATCAATAAGCAAAGAGGTGCTATATATCGTGGGAGGATTAATATCTTGGAAGAAAAAAGTTTGAAACACAGCTCATGCAGTTTCTGGCTTAAGAATAATTTGTGGGTCATGAGTTGGAATTGACTCAAAAGCGCCTAACAATGAGAAAGAGCTAGTAAGTGACAGAGCCAGAAATTTTATTTATTTATATTTTTAAAAAGTCATTTTATTGAGAGTTTGTACAATGCTTATTACAATCCATCCATCCATCCATCCATCCATCCATCCATCCATCCATCCATCCATTCTGTCAAGCATATTTGTACACCTGCTGGCACCATCATTCTCAAAACATTTGCTTTCTACTTGAGCCCTTGGCATCAGCTTTGCAGTGTCCCCTCCCATCCTGCTTCCCCTCCCTCATGAACCCTTGATAATTTATAAATTATTATTCTTTAATCATGCCTTACATTGTGCAGCATCTCCTGTCGCCCTCTCCTCTGCCGTCCATCCTCCAGAGAGGAGGTTATATGTAGATCCTTGTAATCAGCTCTCCCTTTCCACCCCACCTTTACTCCACCCTCCTGGTATTGTCAGTCTCACTACCGGTCCTGGATTCCCTGCATTTCAAGTTTCTATCTGTATCAGTGTAGATCTTCCAGGCTAGCCAGATTTGTAAGGTAGAATTGGGATCATGATAGTTGGGGGTGGGGTGGGGTGGGGAGAAAGCATTTAAGAACTAGAAGAAAGTTGTGTGTTTCATTGTTGCTCTACCACACCCTGACTGGCTCGTCTCCTCTCCATGACCCTTCTGTAAGGGGATGTCCAGTTGTCCACAAATGGGCTTTGGGTTCCCACTGTGCACACTCCCTCATTCTTAATGATGTGGTTTTTGTTCCTTGATGCTTCATATCTGATCCCTTCGACACCTTGTGATCACACAGGTTGATGTGCTTCTCCTTTGCTGTATCTTGCTTCTCCCTTGTTGTATCTTTTATAGCCAGGCACCATCATCTTTCTTCAGCACACTTGTTCATGCTACCACCTGTCCTTGGTGATTGTATCTGGACGGTGAGCACAGAATGATAAGGTTTTTTCCTCTTTGATGCCTGAAACCTGATCTCTTTGACACCGGTACTCCCTCAATGCAAGAACACTTTGTTCTATTAAACCAGCATTCCATGGTGCTCACCTTCCTGACATGATTGCTGATGACAAATGGGTGCATAAGTAAATATGGTGAAGAAATCTGATGGTGCCCAGTTATCAAAAGATATAGCGTCTGGGTCTTAAAAGCTTGAAGATAAACAAACAGCCATCTAGCTGAGAAGCAACCAAGTCCACACAGAAGAAGCATACCAGCCTGTGTGAACAGAGCCAGAATTTGAGCCCAGATATTTCATTTGAAAACCAATGCCTTTAACCATGTTTTTATTCTGCCTTCTAGATGCTGACAGCCAGCTCAATAGATATCTTGACCACAGCTGTCTGTGAGAGTTGGTACTTCTTTGCAGAATATGGGTCTCTGTATCCTGCTAATTCATGAAATACCCCGTTGTTAAATACACACAGTCTTATGGATATCATGAGCGAATAGCACCAAGGAGAATATCAAGGCCATTGGTGTTTGGATTTTGAAAGGTGTTAGGTGTACTCTTGGGTCCCTATCTCCTGATTGACTGCCCTTATCACTATGCCCTGGTCACTGGCAGCTTTCATTTACAGTTAAAAGATACCAAGGCTTTCAGTCTGACAGGATGACATAATGAAGCAAAATGTGGAACATGAGCTCAGGATCTGAGATCTTCATTAGGGGGCAAAGGGTAGCACAACCATGAAGATGACGAGACTTAGACTTGGGGTCACTGCTAACCTAACAGAGGGCCTAGAGGTTTCTTCACATAAGCATTTGTTGTCATAGAGATTTTACCTAAAGATTTAGTCACACAGTCATACGTTGTTAGAGGATATGTTAACGGTTATGACTGCCACCTGCCTCTTTCCTTTCCCTGAGCTGTCCTCACACTTCTCTTGGGGTGAGATGGCTTTGCAGTGACTATTCTTTTATGTTAGGGGGTAATGGGGTGGTTGAGCCTTCTAAAGATGCTCACATTTTCCTTATGTTTCTCAAAGAGATTAAAAATGATGAAGGCTCTAGAGAGATAGGTTGGTAGGTAGGCAGGTGAGTGATTGGGTACACAGGCACCTTGTTGCCATTCAATTAGCTTCAATTCATGGCAATCTTACGTACAGCAGAACAAAATGCTACCCAGTGCTGCATCATTCTCATCACGGCTGGCCTGTCTGAGCCCTTCCTTCCGGTGATTGTGCCAGTTCATCTCGTCGAGGGTCTCCCTTGTCATCCTTATTCCTCCTGGTGTTGTGTCCAAGGCAAGTGAGTGATGCACTATCAGGTAGGAATCCATAGGAACGTCTTTGGCCAATTTTCCCAAGTAAATCACCAGGCTTTTCTTCCTGGTCTCTTTTGTGTTCTGGAGACCCCTTGAAACTTGTTCATCAAGTAAGAGGCTTGTTGATATTTGGAACACCAGTGGCACCCATAGCTTCCAGCATCCCAGCAACACACAGACCACCACCGTAAGACAAATGGTCAGATGCATTCTCTCATTGCCATTGGGTCCATTCTGAC
The DNA here is from genome assembly GCA_004026705.1 of Nesogale talazaci. Taxonomy (NCBI): domain Eukaryota; kingdom Metazoa; phylum Chordata; class Mammalia; order Afrosoricida; family Tenrecidae; genus Nesogale; species Nesogale talazaci. Next base: position 44,359 of record PVJH01017071.1, read on the forward strand.
TCTTTAGCGATCCCGCCAGAGAGGTTTCCCAGGCTGTACATCTTTGTAGGAGTAGAGAGGCTCACCAGACAGCCGGTGGGTTTGAAACACCAATGTTGCAGATCCACAGGTAGATGATGTCCCTAATGCAATTCACTGCCATTGAGTTGATTCCCATGCATAGCAGTCCTATTGGACCAGATAGAATTGGCCCTATGGGTTTTTGAGACTGTAACTCTATAGGAATAGAAAGTTTTGGCTTTCTTCGGACTCCCTAAATGGGGTCTGCCCTTCCTTCCTTTATCATTACTGGCTCTTTGACTCAGGGTCTTCTTTCCAAGTGATTGGGAAGCAATCAGTAAGATGGAGTTCAGGGTGCTTATGACTTGCTGTTACCTATGGCATTCCCTTCAGGTCCCATGAGCGTCCCCGGCCCAGGTACCTCTCAGGAAGAAGCCTATTATTCATGAATGACCTGGTTATTCTATGGTACCAATTCACAAGGGAGCCATGGAAAGGGAATTCAAACACTGTGTCAGGCTGCCTCTCCCCCTCCTCATCGCTCCTTTGTCCTGGCTGGAATTGGGGCTCTGCCATGATTTCAATGTAAGCCATTTCGAGATCCCAGCATCTGCAGTTTAATTATTTATTGCCTGGCTCTTGGTCAAACCATCGAAGGGAGGGGATGGTGTCACTAGCCAGGGATTAAATCTGGGCGACGATTCGGATGGTTTTATTTCTGTTGGACCCCCGTTTATGAGCCCACTGGTATTAAGTGCAGTGTTATTGTAATGAGGTATTAGTCTCATAGAAATAATCACGTGGAACAAGAGGCTGCAACTCGCGGGCTACAGAATACCAGACAAATGGAGTCGATTATTACTTGGCCATTACCTCTTTCCTTCATCTTTCATGCTGCTGTGAAAGAGAAAGTGCCTGGGAGAGCGGAGAGGAAACTGGCCATTATCGGGCAGCTCCTGTGTGTCGGGAATGGCCTGGACACGTTTTTGAAATCAAATGGCAAGGTAGCATTATTTTAAACCACAAAGCCATTGCTCTTGAATGGACTTGAGAGCCCCAGTGGCATAGTGGCTGATGTGTGGGGCTGTGAACTGCAAGGTGAGCTGTTTGAAAGCACCAGCTGCTCTGAAGAAGAATGACAAAGATTTCTGATCCCATAAAGAGTGACAAGGATTGCAGTCTTTGACGTGTATGGCAACTCAATGTAAAGAAGATCAACATCCTTTCCACTGGTAGCATATTGGTAACATATTGGTAGCATATTGGTAAATGAAGAAGAGATTGAAGTTTGTTAAGGATTTTGTTTTGGTTGGATCCACAATCAATGCATTCAGAAGATCAAAAGTCACACTGCATTGAGCAAATCTGCTGCATAGACCTCTTTAGAGTGTTGACAAAGATGGTGTGGCAGTCATGTACTTGTGTCAATTTCAGGATTGGGAGTGTAGGGGTGGAGTCTAGCTTGTCAATCTGGAGATAGCCAATGAGACCTCTGTGTGGGCATGGCTTTCTCTTGAGAATTCTGGGAAATCCCACGATATTTCCCAATTGGAGGTGAGAGACAAGACTCAGTCCTTGGGAGACCTTGCAACAGACAAGACACATGGCAGTATGCTGATAGACCCTGAGCCCTGGAAACTGGAGGAGCGATGGGGAGATCTCTGCCAGCGCTGAGATTCTTCTACTGCGACTGAATACACAAGACTTTGCTCCCATTGGCCTGTGATTGTCCTGATGTCATTGCACATGCTTTGTGAGTCTGAAGAAAACTTTACAGACTGGTATTGGACATATAGGCAAATATCGGACTTGTGGGCTTGGACTGGACTGGGTTGGGATGCTTTCTCAATGTTCCATTCCTCTTGTATATAAGCCTCTCCCTTATATACATATGTGTATCTATGAATTTGTTTCTCTAGCCTACCTGGACTAACACAGATGATTGCTCTGAGAACTTAGATGTGCTTTATCCAAGTCATGGTATTTTCTTCTGCCTGTGAAAATGGGGCTTGAATAGAGGAGAGTGAGGATAAGTCTCTGCCTTCGAACTGTGGTGCTAGAGGAGAATACTGAAAGTACCACATACTGCCAAAAGGACAAACAGATCTGTCCTGGAAGTACAGCTTGTGTGCTCTTTAGTGGCAAAGATGGTGAGACTGCATCTTACAGATTTTGGACATGTTGTCAGGAGAAATCAGCCCCTGGAGAAATACATTGGTCCCGGTAAAGTAGAGGCAGAGGGAAAAGAGGAAGCCCTGCAGCCGGGTGAATCTATCCAGGGACTGTACAAAGGGGTCCAAGCACAAGAGCAATTGTGAAGCTGGCAAAGGGCTGGGCAGTGTTGTGAGGTGTGATGGGGCAGAACGGGCTCAACGACCCCTGACGACGATAGCAACAAAGTTACAGGGACCGTTCTTCTCTACCTTCCAGGGTTCTGGTGGAGTTGGAAGCGACTCGATGGCAATCAGTTTGACGTTTTTTAACTGCCAATTGAGTCAGCCAGACACATGAGGCCCCATGTGTGTCTGAGTGAGAGTGTGCTTCACGGGGTTTTCAACAGCTGATTCTTCTGACTTGGATTACCGAGCCATGCTCCCCAGGCTCCCCTGGGTGCCCTTGAACCTGCTGTCTTTTGTGCAATGGCCACATGAGTTCACCTGGGACTTGGAGCATCAGGTTAGCCTACCTCCTGTGTCCTAGGGATCGCCATGCGTCAGGACGGACTCAGGGGCAGTGAGTTTGGTTTTTATGGCTTGCACTTTCAAGGACACACAGAGGAATAAGAAGATTGCCCTGGATCACACAGCTAGCGAGTGGGAGAGTGGAAGGCTGCATGGGGTGAGTTTCATGTGCCATGCCCCGGTTCTTCCAAGCTCGTGCTTTTTTAAGTCATTGAGTGGATTCAGGTTCATAGTGACTCTAAAGGACAGAGTCGAACTGCCCCGTAGGGTTATCAAGGCGGTCAGTCTACAGAAGCAGACTGCCTCATCTTTATGGCCATGGAGCAATGGCCTTGAAGGATTGACATTTTCATGAGCAACCGAGTGTTTAACCTCTCGGAGCCTTTGCTATCCTGGGCCCCAAACCTCCATGCCATCTGGTCCATCCCAACTCATAGGCCCCCTTTATAGGATTTTCCAAGGCCACCAATCTGTATGGGACGAGACAGTCTCCTATCTCTCCCTTGTAGTGGCTGATGGGTTGCAGCTAATAGTCCAGAGCTACCCTGATAGTCTCACCAGGGACCACGAGCTATCCTTGCAGAAGAGACTCGTTCCAGCCCTGCTGCTAAGTCCACATGCCCACAGAGAAGTCTCCACCTCTCCACGTCATTGGTTCTGGCCTCTCCAGCATCCTCATGTAACACTTCCTATTTTGCTCACAGAACACAAGTGGTTTGCGTGGTCGATGATGCCAGGAAACAATGATAAGGGAGCAGAACACGAGACAAGGAGAGGAGGAAAGATAACAAAAGGCAAGTCCACACCTATCAGAAGACCAGAGCTTCGTCCTGCTGGGACACTCGCGGAGCTCAGGCAGAACCCGTGTCTCATCCGTGTCCCGAAGCCAGAACTGCCTCCTGAGATAATTGGAGAGAGAAAATCCTTACCACGTTGAAAGTTCTTACAGTTGGAAGACTGGCTGGTGTGTGCACAAGAGTCAGGGCCAAGCCGACCTGGTTCCTGACAACATTCTGAGGCAGCGAGGAAAATAAACCAAGAGCTCTGTGTCGGCCCCTGGAGCAGGGCTGTCCCTTTCTGGCAGCCAAAGGGATCGATACCAAAGGTGGGTGCTTGTGCAAGGACATGCTGGCTATTCCTCTGTCCAGTATTCACTGGACATGGTCTTTGGCATGTTTGTCCCACCCCTGTGGCCTCTCTCTATCCTGACTCTGCAGCCTAGTTTCTGAGAGACTCTGTTTCACCCACCAATGAAGCCCAGCTTCCCCGCTGCTCTTTGAATGTGGTCTAGCTCACTCCAGATGAGCACAAACCCAGATTATTTTTATTATTGGATTGGACAAATTACAAATCATTCAAAGGTCACCCTGCCAAAGAGCTCAAGCATTTCTCACGCCATTTTTTGGTACTGACTGTCACCAAGCAGTTTCTGGCCCCAGGCCAGGGATCAGACATGGAGTAGCTGCCCTGTTCAGCTCTGGCCAAACATGGAGAGGGGCAGGGGTTAGCTACTGCTGCATCTGGACATCAAGTCTCACCCTTCCTGGCTTTGAGAAGCCATCATTTGATTATCTCATGATTACTTTGGGTCAGGGATGTCTTGGCACGTGCGTTCTGGTTTGGGGTGTGTCCTGGTTGTGATCAGCTGGCTGGAGGTGAAGCAATGAGCAGTTGAGGGGTGTGTGTGTGTGTGTGTGTGTGTGTGTCTGGTGGAAGTTTCCAGCATCTGTCTCCTCATGGAGTGTCCAGGCCTCTCCATGCAAGTTCTCTGAGTGG
>PVJH01017072.1:0-48766 GCA_004026705.1 Nesogale talazaci
GCGGGCAGCCTCGCCTTGTGGATCAAGCTGGCGAACTGCAGGTTGGCCGACTGGGAAATGTTCAGGCGCGTGTTGTAGGCGTTCTCGCCCCGGTTCTCCAGCGTGGCCTCCACGGCCACCCGGCGGCGCGCGCTCTCCAAGATGAAGAACGCCGTGTCGAAGGACTGCGCGTAGTGGGCGCAGGCCTGATCGGACTTCCCCAGGACCCTCTGGCAGTACTCCCTGCGGGAAGGAGAATCCCGGGCTCAGGAGGGAAGGGGCCGTGGTGGGGGAGGGGATGGGATGGGGTGGCTGGGAGTAACTGAAGAGAGTCCCCTTCCCATCAAGCCCAGCTGTTCAGCCAGGCACTCGAGCTCACTTGGTGTGTCTGGGACGGCCACTTGAACCCCCCCTCCCCCCCGCCCCCCAACTTCTGTCTTTGTTGTAGCGTGCGCTCCCAAAGACCGGGCTTCTTGTCCAAACAAACTCCGAGGTAGTCAGATTGAACTGTGCTGTTTCCTTTCCCACGGTGAAGCCGCAGGGCCTGGGCTCCAGCTCCGGACAACCGTTGCCTCTGAGAACCAGTCCAAGGACCTGGCAGCCCAGCAGGAAGGGGGCAGGGAGGCGGGGAGGAGCTGACTCACAGAGCAGTGGGCAGGTCGCTCCGCGCGTCCAGCACAAGGTCAGGGACGCAATGCTCGTCCTGGTTGCAGCCATTCCAGAAGGGCACCTGGGCGGGGAGAGCCAGGGGTGGGTGATTATGAGGGGAGGAACCAGGTATGTGCAGCTGTGGTGGTGGTGGGAGCCAGATGTGGGTGGTTGGGGTGGGCAGTGGGCAGAGGGAACTAGGTACGGGTGACTGGGGGCGGGAGTCAGGTGCAGGCAGCTGGGCAGGCCAACACAGTCTCCAGCTACAGCTTTGTCCCCAGTCATGCCACCCCTTATCCCCACAGCTCCTCTCTGCTCCACGATGGACCAGACCCTGCCCTTTGTGTCCTGCCTGCTTGTGCAGAAATACTGTGGCTCACAGCTCAGCTCAGAGGAAGGGCACTCCCCCTGCCCTCCCCCCCACCCCCCCCATCAGGTTGCTGGCTGTGGCACAGAGCTGGGGGACTACTCCAGGCAGCTTCTGTAGGGGGCAGGGCCTAGGGGCCTGGGGCTGGAGGCTGACACAAGCAGCTCCTGATCTCAGCTCCTGGGAAGACTGGCCCGTCAATGAGTACTTTCAGTGCGGGAAGCGTGCAAACAGCAAGCAGAGTGAAGGGACAGAGACGCTCGGGAGGACACAGCTATTCATACCCGTGGGCAGGCAGAGAGGCTTTGCATCCGATTGTCTCCCTGCATAGTATGTGTTGCGGTTGGAGCCCTGGCGCTGCTCTGGCTTCGATGTTGATTGCTAACTGTGAGGTCGCTGGTTCAAACCCTCCAGGTGCTAAGTGGGAGGAAGCTGACAGGGCCTGCTCTTGGAAAGACCTCCAGCCGGAAACCCAGCCTGGCCCACCAGGAAGTGGGATCCACTCAAAGGCAGGGCTTTGTTTGTTTGTTTCTGTTTTTGTTGTTACTATATCTGTGGCTATCATACTAATTTGGATTTGGGTTTTCTGTGTCGTGTTAATGATGTCTGTTCCGCGTGAAGCGTGTTTTAAATCTCATGACGTTTGAGCTATAAAATAAGTACATTAGGCATAATTGTCACTGAGCCAATTCTCACTCAGAGTGACTTTACAGGACAGGGCAGAGCAGCCCCCGCCGGACTCCCCTGGCTGTCAGGCTTCACAGAGGGGCCCTGTGACATAGTGGGTGGTGACCCATGAGGTCAGCAGTTTGAAACCACCAGCCACTCCTCAGGAGAAAGACCAGACTTTCTACTCCGGAAACAATTACAGTTTAGGCAACTCACAGGGCAGCCCTATCCCGGCACGTAGTAGGCTCCTGAGAGTCAGTATTGACTGCAGACAGAGAGTTTAACTCCTGATGGAAGCAGAAGCCACATCTATTCCCCGGGGAGCAGAGGGGCTTACCCTTTTGATTAGCAGCCCAGTGCTGAGCCCACTGGACCAGCACATGCGGAGGGAAGAGGCCACGTGAAGATCCGAGAGGGGCTGAGGACACCAGGGCTAAGAAGCCCTGAGCAAGAGCAAGAGCCTTCAAGGATCGGTTTCCTCCACCTCAGGGGGCCCTGGTTACACACTGGGCTGCTAATTGCAGGTCAGTGGTTTGAAACTACCAGCCGCTCCACTCCTCGGGAGAAAGGCAGGGTTCCTACTCTCGTAGGGAGTGACAGCCTTGTAAACTCACAGGGGCAGTTCTGTCTTGTCTTATAGGCTTGCTATGCATTGGCCTTGACTCGATGACAGTGTTTGTTTTCTCTTTTTAACTTCACCTGCAAACCAAGCAGCAGCCTAGCAAGCAGCTTAAACTGCTGCCGCCAAGTTGATTCTGCTCACAGCAACCTCATAAGACTGAGTAGGCCAGTCCTGTGGCTTCCCAAGGCTTTAACTCTTTAAAGGAGCAGAGAGCCACATCTCCCTCTGAATGGTTGGTGGACTTGAACTGCTGACCTGTGATCAGCAGCTTTAGTAACAATCATTTCGTCCTAGGCACTAGCAGCGGTTTTCAACCTGTGGATCATGACTCCTTTGGGGGTTGAATGACCCTTTCACAGGGGTCACCTGATTCACAGCAGTAGCAAAATTGCAGTTATGAAGTAGCAATGAATATAATGTTATGGTTGGGGGTGGGGGTGGGGTCACCACAACATGAGGAACTGTATGAAAGGGTCACGGCATTGGGAAGGTTGAGAACCGCTGCTCTAGAGGACCAGCTATGTGCAGCCAGTTCAGAGCAGGGGCGTAGGGTCTGATGAAAACGTATGGCAGTCTTGAGCTCTACCACCCAGCAACAGCCCTGGGACCCGCCACCGTCGGAGAAAATCACACGACAATGAGCTCTAGACCCCATTTTCACAATCCCTTCTTGGGAACGCCTCTCATCCCTTCAGGGTAGACGCTGCTAGACTCTCGTATACCCACAACCTAGAGATGGTTACACTAATTGGTGGCGTTGCCTGGCACATTAAATGTGGGGTAGTTGGGTGGTCATCCAGGGCAAACTGGAGGGCAGCAACAGTCTCTTCCAGGAACACAGCCAACCTCCAGGGGATGAGGCCACAGGAGTGTCCAGCCCAGATCAGAGTGCCCCGGCACCTTTCTCTGCAGCTTCCCCATCACAAGGCAGGTTTTCAGCAGCCAGGCCATGAGCAGCAAAGCAGTCCGGGAAGCCCAGGGAGCTGGCGAGCAATCCTTTTCTTCCAGCTCCCATCCGAGGTAGTGTTGAGGGTGCACTACTCTTGCCCAGAAGCTTCCCGGAGTGATCAGCAGTCTTCTATCAGCCCAGTCCCCACCACGCAGGTCAAGAGGCTTGAACTATACAATATGACCTTTGGAAGAGCAATCACAAGGACCCGTCCAATGTGGCAAGCAACCATTGCACTCATCCACAGTGTCCACATTGCACTCATTGACAGCCTCCAGGGTCCAGCTGTCATGGTGCCAGAACCAACCCATGTGCAGACTGGGCCCTGGGGAGGAGGGCTCTGACATGTGCAGAAGAACAAGATTTCTACACACTCAGTTGCTACTTAAACCTTCCATGATATGTCGGCAGGCTTTCCAGCTCTCACTTCTAGGCCTCACTTGTGCTGTCCTCTTCTGGAAGAAAAAAACCCATCCTTCATATCTCTGTGTGGCTGAATTGTGCAGCCCAAAGTTACCTCCTCCAGGAAGCCCTCCCTGAGCTCTCCTTGGATTTCTAGGTTAGCCGTCCCGAGTTCATGTACTCCTGATCTCTGGCCCTCATCACCACATTGCAGTGACATTGTCAGCATCAGCGTTGCCCTCTGTGGGGGGCTCCGGGAGGCCAGGGGTCCCCTTCGTCTGCATCTAGGGCTTTAACTTGTGTTTAGAGTGCCACATGCTCATTTGTTTGCTCTGGAGGTTATCCAACCACTGGACAGGACAGGATATAAATATGAATTGACTCAGTTCACCAGTTTCCCCCCTGTCCTAGTTGAGCTGCAATTGACTCTGTGGATTGGGCAAGGTCAGCGGTTCAAACACACCAGCCCCTCTACAGGGGAACAATGTGGCCACCTGCTCCCTTAAAGATGAACAATTTCGGGGCAGGGGGCAAAGATAAACAGCTTTGGAAACCCTAGGATTCGGCAGCAGGGAATTTGGTTTCCTGGGTTTTTCTCTTAGGCTTTAAGGAGCCCTGCTGACACTGTGGGCTGTGTGTGGGGATGCTATGATGGTTAGGTACGATGCAAAGTCATCTCCTGAGTCTTTCAGGTTCAGGTGTTCAAAAACCAGGGACAGATTCATGGTGGCTTGACACTTCCTTTGAGTGAGACTTCCACAGGGTTGTCAGGGTGCAGAGAACATTAGATTCCAGGGATTAGAAAATGTGGCTGAGGGGTGGGTGCATAGCCCACCACGGAGCTCAAGTAACTTAACTCTGGAATCCTCAGGCACTCACTCAACAAGCAGAAAGCCACACTGCAGATCCAGTTTGGCCCCAGTGTCCTTATCTGTACATGAGCAAGGCGGTGGCAAGGTGGGTGTAGGGGCCCAGGGGTTGAGATCTTAGTCCCCTCGCCATTGTCCCCTGCGTCTCAGGACTCACCTGGGCTGGGGACCTCTGATTTCTGGTCCCGTAGAAACAGGTGTGTGCAAATGTGTGTCCGTGCGCGCGAGGGAGTGGGGCTGATCATGATGATGTTTAGGCAGCCCCTTCTAGAAGCGGGTTCACTATGGAAGTATGTGGTATGTGAAGGTTATATCAAGAAAACTACGAAAAAAGAAAGAAGGAGAAAGAAACTACTAAAAAGAAGCAAAAAACCCCATAGACACCTGCGGTCACTGTGGGTGAAGGTGGAGGAGTTTGAGTTCAGTTAATGGTGGTAAAATGATTTGGAAAAGGGGAACAATGCTGGTTGTACAGCACGGAGTATAATCAATGTGGAGAAGTTGCTAAATGCTTCGTGTATATTTTGGCCCAAAATTTAAAAAGTGCATGTATAGTGAGGAGTATGGAGAAAGAGAAAATGTTCTCAAAAGTGTACAGCTCCTTCCTGACATGGCTGACTTGTGGAAGAAGTGTTGGGAAAGCAGAGCAACTGTTTGGCAAACGTCCAGGCTGGGCCAGGTGAGAGTTGCCGTGCGGTGTCTCCCCAGAGCAGGGGAGACACTGGGGTGGGGAAGGCTCCCCTGCCCTCCTTGGGGCACTGTGTGCCCAGCACGCCAGCACTTACCGAGACCCGGAGGGTTGTGGGCCAGCCGTCATCCAGGACAGGACCCTGGCCGGGGTCCTCCAGGGCATACTCTACTGAGAAGGCCACTGGCTTCACGTAGTCAGCAGTGTCCTGTGGGACGGAGAGGAGGGAGTGGGGAGGGAGGACAGGAGGGGGGAGCTTGAGTCTCTGGGCTATGACCACAGACGCTGAGCTGGCACCCCGGAAGCCAGGGGACAGAGAGCTGGTGGCACTCCAGTGGAGGATGGGGCTTCCTCTGAGGAGAGGAAGAATGTGCTGCCCGAATAGGGGTCTGGGGTTCAGCTAGGGCAGCTTAGCTCCGACTCATCCTTCAATGCCCGCCGGCCTCCATAGCCCTAGTCCTCAGCCTCCAGGAAGCCTCCGACAGCCCCCTCAGTGCTCCGACCTCCTAGTGCCATTTCTCAGGTGGATTCCTCCCGCACCAGGAACAAGTGCAATGAGCACACTGAATGCATTTGAATGAACAAACAGCATGTAGGAAACAGAGGCGACAGGCTGCCCTGTGCATAGAAGATAAACAAAGTGGCTACTTAGAGATGCCTAACAAATTTTCTGCCTGGACTGGGCAATTCCTGATGGATCGACGTCTTGGTATTCAGGCCATGATTCTAAATTTAGGGCATGCTAGAACACTCCAGGGAATCTATTACTACACCACTTGCCGGGCTCCATGAGTTTCTGAGGCTGCAGCCTGAGGACCTGCTTTTCTTACGAGTGCTTTGGCCTCACGCATGCAGCTGGTTTGGGACCCCAGGGCATGTGTGCGCGTGCGCATCTGAGGGGTCACACATCAGCAGACCTCAGGAATCTCCCACCTGCTCGCTCTTTTCTCCCTTCGGCTAGTGACCCACCAGATGGGCCAGGTTTGTGGAGTGCCTCCTGCTTGCACCCCAGAAACTTGGGTACTGGGTATATCTAGATGGGGCCCATCTGTCACCCTCCCCTGGTCTGTAAAATGGGGCACCATAGCATCACCCTGCGGAAGGGCACCACTGGTTCCCTCTCTCTGCCAGCTTGCCCAAGCTTCGGGCCCACCTGCCCTGCCCCTTATCTCCAGCCCCCAGCAGCTAGTCCTTCAGTTGGAGACCCCTTGCTGGGGACTTGGTTGCTGCTGTGTTGAGTGGCTAATCGTAAGGTCAGCAGCTCTGAGGGAGAAAGATGGGGCCTTCGACTCCCACAAAGAGTCGTGATTTTGGAAGCCCACGGGGGCAGTTCTAGTCTGTCGCTCTGAGCTGGACTCAACTGGCTTAGGGTCAGTTTGGCCACCATTCTCCCAGCGAGATCTCCCTGAACTGCCCTTCTTTGGACGGGGGCTGCGGAAGCCACATCACAGGAGCTGGGGTGGAGGGGGTTGTGAGCAACACAGGGAGGTGGTCAGTGTGTTCCAGGGGCCTTTCTGTGAGGCATGTAGTAGGATCTAGAGTGGTCCAAGTTCAAGACAGGGTCCCCTGACCTCTACCACCGGGTTCCCTGCCTCTCCCACAGCAGGTTCCCCATCTGTGGTATAACCTGGGGTCTGATGAAGGGTGCAGGGGCACCAGGCTCACCAGGACATGGAAATTGATCCTCTCACAGTGCTCCTGGCCAGAGGAGAGCAGGACGGTCCTGTGGGTATATCCATCCCCGCCCTTGTCCAGGTGGGCCCGTGGTGTGTACCGTCTCTCATCCATGGTGGCGTTGTACCTGAGGCCTGGAGGGGAGAGAGCCCAGGGAGACCATGGGGGTGGAGCCTCCTCTCCCCTCCCACCCCTATCTGGGTTTTACAGTAGTCGCTGGCCAGGCTGGCCAGGAAAGAGCCTCCCATCTCCCCCATGGTGAGCCAGACTCTCCCCTACAGATCAGGGTGAGGAGCAATGAAAGAGCAGAAGGAGGCAGAGAAGGAGAAATGGAGAAGGAGGAGACATGGAGAGAAAGGAGAGGAGACAGGATGGGGCTGGGGCGGTGGCCCAGTGGGACCCCCCCTCCCCCAACCCCATGGTTGCACATCCCTCCATCCCTTCTTCACCTGCCCAGATGCCCCCAGAGCCTGTTCCTGTCCACAATAAGGGAACCAGCCACACCCCCGGCTGACTCTTCAGATCTGAGACTGGCGGTATGTATGGCCTGCAGCCCTTCCCCTTGGTCTGTTTCAGGCACTCGAGTTTTACTTCTTTTAGAGACGGAGAGGGCATAGAGAAGGCATAGCCACTTAGGCCTGCCTGTGCTTGCTTCTCTGTCCTTCAGCTGGCTGGTCCTCCTCCTGGATCTAGAAGTGGCTCTGCAGCCCCCATCCTCAGTGCTGGCCCAGTTGGGTTCTGGAACCTGTAGTTGCCACATGCTGGGCCTGTCTGGGTCTAGGCTTGTCCTGAACAGGAGTCTGACTCCATCCCTGGCTGAAGGCCTAGACGCCCAGAAGTAGTCCTCTCCCTCTGCATACACCCACTCTGAGAGGTGGGCACTGCATCTGGGGTCTCTCCCTGCTCCATGCTTGGGTTCCCAGACCTTCCCTTGGGGCCCTCTGGGTCAGATTGGCCCTGGGTGCAGTCTGGCTTCACAGCTCCACACATCTACTTGCTCCACTGCTTTCAGTCCCTTGTTTGGCTCCAGTCTGTATCCAGACTCCCTCCTTTGACCTTTGCTTCTTTGATCACCCCTGCTCACTGCTGCCCACCCCCTCACCCCTGGCATGATGCCATGACCCCCAAAGAGAGGGAGACTTCGTGCCTGTGCTCAGAGCACTGAGTGGGCCTTCAGCTCCCCTGGCTGTGGAGTTCATCCCCACGCCTGGCTGTGCCGTGACCGATAGAGCGGGCTTTCTTGGCTCATCGTGCGGAGCAGATCACCAGACTCTTGTTTCACAGCACTACTGTGTGGGTTCGATCCACCAACCTGTAGGTCAGTAGTCACATGTGAATTGTCTGCACCTCTCATAGACTGGCGCAAGAGACCCCCTCACTGATCACTCATTTCTGAGATAGCCCAGGTTTGGGGGCAGAACAATTCAAAATCCTCGGGGAAGAGACATGGTGGGGTAGGGAGGGCAGCAGGGCCTGACTCACCAACAGTCTCCGCCTGGAAATAGGGTGCCAGGAAGACAGGTGTGAAGCAGAGGAAGGCGGCCATGCAGGTGGCATCTCTGCCATTGCGCTTGCAGTCTCTGTGGAAGATGTTGATCTTGGATGGCTCAAAGTGGAGGCTGGCGTTGATCTGCACCACAGGGCGGGACCTGCAGGAGGCGGGCCAGTGAGCTGGAGGGGTGGGCGTAGGGACCAGGTGACTGCTGTGACTATGGGGATGGAGTGGGGGGAGCATGAACCGCATGGAATGAGATCTGAAAAGCCATCACTGGAGGGGGAGAGGCCGGGGCTGGACTGGGCAGGCAGTAGGGTTTCCAGCTGCCAGGGAATTGGGTAAAACAGTGGACAGGTGGACAAGGAGCTCAGCACCTCATCGTCCCCTGAGGTGGTCCATCAATTCCCCAGGGTTTGTACTCGCCACGGATGGTATTCATGTGCTTTTTGGTCACCTTGATCATGGTGATTCCCAGCCCTGGCCATACACAGGATAATATGGAGAGTGGGAAAATCCTGATAACCACATAGCAGCCCTGGACAATGAGATCAGAATCTTTTGGGGAAGGACTGACACTTAGATATTAGTGTTTCTCAAAGCAACTCTTTTCCAAATTCTCAAATTTTCACATACTTGAAAATTCCCTGGGGAATCTTTCAAAATGCAAATGCTGATTCAATAGACTGGCAGAGAGCCTGCATTTTCTGAGGCTTTAAAAGCTCCACAATTAAGCAGACCTCGTTGAGAACCATAGAATTTGACCCTAACATTCTCCCAGGGGGTTTGGTTCACAGTTTCATCACTAGTTAAATAACATGTAAGGTCCAGACCTGAAAAGTTAGAAGTTGCTCAAGCCCTTTCAGTGAGACTGATTCTCTTAGTGTGTGTGTGTGAACAGGCTCATTTGTATTTTATTTCCTGTGAAACCAAAACAAAGCCCACTGCCATCAAGTTGATTTCAACTCAGAGCAAGCCTATAAGACAAGTCAGACTTACTTTTTTTGTTTTACCTGAAGGTGTAATAGGAAAGATATAATTAGCACATCAATGTGCATTGGGATGGGGATACTGCTTAGCAGGAGACTAAAGTTGGAAGTGAGTAACAATGAAGGGGGTTGACTTAAAGAGAAGATGAAGGCAGTCACAGACTAGGTGGTCCTTGGTTATGACAATGATCAGGATGGTATGTGAATGGCTACAGTTTGAGACTCCAAAGTTTAGGGCAAGGAGCTGTGCTCTGGCCAGAAGCCCTTCACGGGGGTCTCAAACAAAATTTCCCATTTTTAGGAATCTGGGTTCCTCTGTGTTCTCCATAGGGAGCTTCTAGGGGAATCAGCCATTCTCTTTCACTTCTTCTGGCTCCACACTAAGTCTTAAAACAATAAATGGTTAGAAGTGATCTAAGACTGTAAACTGCCATAGGAACCAACAGCCTCACCATTCTCCCTTGTAGTGGTGAGAGGGTTTGAACCACTGACTTGTCAGGTAGCAGCCCAATGTCTAATTCATTGCCCCACAAGGACTCATTGCTTCCTGTAAAGGATTTAGTTTATGTATCATACTAGAGTCTCACTAGGCCATGTCTAGTCCCTATCCTGGCCCTGGTCACTTGTATTGCTTCCTGGCTTAGTAAATAACTTTAACATGGCTTTGAAGCAACCACCTACAGCCTATAGTCCCTGACATGTGGCTCAGCCTCTAGAAGTTCATGGTTGCACACTGGGTTATGTTGCACCTGCAGTGACTCTGCCTTTCCCAGACCACCCAGAGGGGCCAGGGGACACTACCTGGGTATGTGGATCAGCTAAGGCTTTGGCCATACAAAGGAATGCCTCTCTAGAGTCACCCTGAGATGCAGAAGGCTTAGCTGCCTGGGCTGTGGCGCTGTTGCCAGCTCAGGAAGATGCCCCTCTGATCGGTTCTCCTCTTCTGCTTCCTGGTTCCCTCCTGCGTGTTCTGCCCCTTGCCCCACAAGCACTAACACCTCAGCTTTGGTCATAGGAGCCCAGACAGTGCTCTTTCCTTCAGGGAACTGTAATATTCTGGAGGGCCAGGATCATATTCTCTCCTGGCCCTTCCCCCACCCACCAACAGAAGTCCTAGTTTAGCTTTGTTTAATGCCTTTTAACAATGGTCTGGGACATAGAAAGACATTCATGTGGAGTTATGTACAGGGGGACAAAGAGAGCAAGGATATTGCTGCCAGGTTACCCGTGGTAATATTTAAGGGGTGAGATATGGAGTGATTTTCTTCTTTATTTCATAGGTTTTCTGTAAGTTAAATTTATGGTGAAAAAACCCCTCAAGGTATGTATGTATATATGTATAGATATAATGTGTATATATGCATATATGCATATACACACACAGAACCATTGGGTGTGAATTGTTGAGTGAGTCCCCAGCTTGTGTGAAGTTCACTGATAGCATGATAGAGCTGCTCCCTAAGTGGCTACCACATGGCTAAATATGTGCACTCTTAGGAAGCAACTTGTATCAAAGACAGGTTTTTGGTTTTCAAAGTGGCAAACCAGTGCTAAAATTGTACAAATGCCCAACTGATGGTGCAGCTTGCAGAACTGCGCTCCCCTTAAAAAAAGTACTAAGTGGTCTGAGTTGTTGGGTGGAAAGACAAAGACATCTCGGTGTCACATAAGCATCCTTTCACTTTGGGAGAGATCTGTGATCCTTGCAGATGGTCAGATATGCTTGTCTGTCCCTTTCATTAGCTGGAAAGGTGAAGTGGAAGAAATCCCCGAGTGTAGTCTAAACTTTGAGTAGACATTCGAACTGGGGCCTTTAGACATAAAGACATAAGGTCCTAGAATTCTACTGAGAAAATGGTGCTTGGCTGACAATGGCTAAAGAGAAGGGTCAGAGATCCTGAAAATAGATCGTTTAAACCCCGGCATCCTTTGTGGCCCACAGGAGAACCCAAGAGACAAAGAAAGCAGGGAACCCACCACAAGATGACAGCGTTGCCCAGAGCACCCACAGCCAGGTCGACCAGCCCATCCTCATTGAGGTCCAGCTGCCCGTGGACACTGCAGCCGAAATACTGGAGGCCAGGAGCGAGCTCGGAGGCTGAGATTCTCTGCAGAGGGTGGACAGGGAGTGTGGAGAGTAGGCATTGGTGGACAAGGACAGGCAGGGCAACCTGATCCTCAGGGTGCAGCTACAATTGGGAGTCAGGGACAGAGCCTCCACAGACCACCAAGAAGTCTCCCCTGACCTGTCAGGGCCCCTACCTTCATGACAATCCTACCATGAAACCATTCTTTGGAATTAAAATAGCATATCTCAGGAGTCCTCATTCAGAGGGCAGATGTATGCCACATGGGTGAACCTTGAAGACTTAAGGATAAGTGAAAGATGTCAGACACAAGAGCTCATGTAGTCTATTAATCCATGTATCTGAAATATGCAGATCTGGCTATTCTATGAAGGCCAAAAGTAGGTTATTAGTTGCCAGGGATTGAGCACTAGAAAGAAGAGAGAGAGAGAGAGAGAGAGAGAGAGAGAGAGAGAGAGAGAGGACTAATGAAGAGGAACTGCAAATGGGCACAGAATTTTTTAAGGGGTACAAAAATGTTTCAAAAATTAGATTGTGTTGACTTACAAATTTGTGAATATACCCCCCAAATTCAATTGTACTCTCTAAATAGGTGGAGTATATAGTGTGTAAATTATATCTGAAAAGTGGGTTAAAAAAAAAGAGACCCCTTCATTCAGTGCAAATACACCTGTTACCTGGCCAGGGTTATATATTTAACCCAAACTCCAATCTGTTCTTGATTTGTTTAGCTTACTCATCAGGAGTCCTGGTGGTGCCACAGTGACATGGTTGGCTGTGAACAGAAAGGTCATTGAGCTGAAGCCACCAGCGGACAGACATAGCAGCCTGCATCTGCCAGGACTGCAGCCTTGAAAGCCACACACACGGAACTGTGCTCCACACACCTGTAGGGGTCAACTTGGTGGCAGTGGACAATTCTCTTGCTAATTGAATCGTAGGAAAAAATGATGACCTTGGACTATACGGCTGCACAGGCCAGTTCCAGGTAAGCAAGCTCGAGAGGGACAAACTCTCCGTTTGCAATCACCTGCAGAAGTGTGTGTGGAGAGGAAGTGAGGTTCAGGTGGACCCCTGAGATTTTGTGTGTATGTGTGTGGGAGGGGGCATAAATAGAGAGGCAGAAAGGGGATGCTAAAAGGGGTGATGGAACAAAATGCATCCACTTCAGGATTTTGACTCGAGGCAAGTATAGCTAGGGCAGACCGGAATCCCTTACTAGATGAGAACACAGAAGAAAGTCCTAACTCATATGACCAAGTGGGAGCCCTGGGGACTCCAAATCAGATGCCAGGAGCTGTAGAGTTAATTCTAACTAATGGAAACGTCCCGTGGGTAAGGAATAGAGCTGGGCTCTCCAGGATTCCCAAGGGCTGCTTTCTCAGGAGATTGTTTGCCCTTTCTTCCAAGGCTCCTCTTTAACCATCCATCTACCCATCCATCCACCCACCTATGCATCTTGCCAACCAACCAGCCAGCCAGCCAGCCAGGCAGGCAACCCACCCACCCACCCACCCACCCACTGCTGTCTCGTCAATTGACTCATAGTGATTCTACAGGTCATAGAACCCATAGTCCTATTTAAGTTTGAGCCAGGACCTTCCAGTTAGTGACCTAACATGTAATCCTCTGTGCCACTAGGGCTCCTAAGCTCACCCCATCCCTCCAAAACCAAACCAGGCGAACCCACTGCGACTGCGCTGACGTGCGGCACAGCAGCCCGGTGTAGGGTCTCCGACACGGCACATGTTCCTGGGAGCAGACAGTCGCTTCTCTCCTGTGGACCCTCTCACCCCTGGTGACTCCAATGGCCACCTCCCAGTTAGCAGCTAAGTGTGGGAGGGCTGAAGGCTCTGCTGCTTATCCCGCGTGGAGGGAGGGCTACCTGCTTAGGCTTCTTCAGGAGACTGGTGTGAAAGCCGTGGAAGATGTAGATGACTCCTCCGTGGTTGTCCTCCAAAGGGGCCCCCACCACCACGTCGTTGTAGGAATCTTGGTTGAGGTCTTGAACAGAGGCAATGGAGGCCCCGAATCGGGCATTCTGGTAACTGTGGGAGTCCTTCAATGTTCCGTTATAAACAAACCAGTTCTGTAGGACCAGGTGCAGGGAAAGACAGGCTCAGGGGAGGAGGCAGAGAGCCTCCCAGCAGGCGGGCATGACCCGCCCCCCTCCCCCCCGACTTCCCTGGAGTACACTCTGGGAATGGGAGCCCCGCGGCAGCCGGCTGTACCTGTCTCCGACTGTAGACGTACACCTTGCCCCGCTCCCAGCCCTCGCTGAAGTACATGGGCGCGCCCACCAGCAGGACGTCGGTCACAGTGTCGCCGTCGATGTCCACAGAGGTGATCTCACTCCCATAGTAAGAGCCTATCTGCGGCACAGGACGGGGACAGGGACAAGGAGCTGGCCGCCCCTCACAGCCCCATTGGGAAGTGTGGCGCACACTGCCAGCACCTCCCTGTCTGGCCTCTTCCTCAGACGGGACTCCCTGCCTTGCTGTTCTTCTCCGTGCATTGGTTATTTACATTTTACTGTCTGGTTGACATGTAATCCACACATCATATAATTCAATGGCTTAAACATATTAAAAAAGTTGTACAATCAATTATTTTTATTGGAAGACATGTATTCTGATTATAAAAGTAATAAAGGGCAAAACAATTTAAAAATGCCCCCTCCAAAAATGATGACAAGGCAAATAAAAGTACCGTTTACTCCCGACCAAGAGCGGGGGGTGGGGGGTGGGGGGGGCGTACCTGTGGTCGAACGCTCCCTCTAACTGGAAGCTCGGCGGTTGAGTCTGCCCGCAGCTGAAGGGAGCGGGACTGTCCTGCGAGGACAGCCCGGGGAAGCCCGTGGGGCGGCTCTGCTTGTCCCCGGGTCCCTTGAGTTGGCGTTGTTGTGGTGGAACACAACAATAGCATGGCCCAATAGCCAAGGATAGCCACCACAAACACGTTGGTGGATTGTCTTCTAGTCTTTCATTCTCTCGCAAACCCCAACCAAGCGATTGCTACCGAGCTGCCTCTGACACGTAGCAGGCCTACAGGACGGGCAGAGCTGCCGCGTGAGTTTCTGAGCCTATTCTTCTCAGCTAGGCCCAGTTATTTCTCTCCTCCAGAGCCCCTGATGTGGGGTTCTAAGCACCCCCTGCCCCTGCACACGTTTTCCTGTTCCCTGGACCCCTCCACCTCCATCCTTCCCCATAAACGTCTCAGTGAACCACAGACCTGCCCATTTCACTCCAAATAGTGGGTGCCCCTTTGCGTGCTCCCTTCAGCTTCCTGTGAGGGAGCCCTCCCCCTCCCCCTCTGTACAGTGGGTGCCCTGACCGTCAGCACAGACTCCAAGTCACGTGCCTGCAAGTGCGTCAGAAGGTGTAACTACGCTCCACCGGGTTTTCAATGGTGGTTTGGGGGGCTGGGCTGCCAGGCTTTTTTTATGAGGTTACACCCTGGGCTGCTAACCATCAGGTCTGCAGTTTGAAACCACCAGCTGCTGCATGGGAGAAAGACGAGGCTTTCTACTTCATAAAGAGTGACATCCCCTGACAGAGGGGTCATGGGAAGGAGACAAGCCAGTTAAGGTACAGGGTAGCAACCATGAGATATGCAACTTCCCTCTAGTTCTTAAATGCTTCCTTCCCTTCCCCCCCGCCCCCCACTATCATGATCTCAATCCTACCTTACAAATCTGGCTAGACCAGAGCATGTACACTGGTATGGATGGGAGCCAGAAACATGGGCAATTCAGGACAGGTGATCCCTTCAAGACCAGTGGTGGGAGTGGTGATACTGGAGGGTGGAGGAAAGGTGGAGTAGAAAGGGGGAATTTATTGCAGGGATCCCCCTCCTCTCTGGGGGACAGCCAACAGGGAAGTGGGTGAAAGGAAACATTGGACAGTGGATGATACAACAAAATAATTATAATTTGTAAATTATCAAGGGTTCGTGAAGGAGGAGGAGTGGGGAAGGAGGTGAAATATGGGGAACTGATAACAGGGTCTTAAGTGGAATGTTTAAGTGGGCTTAAGGATGTTTCAAGAATGATGATGGCAACAAATGTGCAAATGTGGTTTGCATACAATGGATATAATACGATTGTGATGGGAGTCTCTAATAAAATGATTTAAAAAATAGCAATGAGTACAAGAATGAAGAAAACTGGCTGTGGTGATGAATGTACAGCTCTCCTTGATGTGATTGAACCACTGGATTGTATAAAATGTGAATTATGTACCAGTAAAACCACTAAAAAATAGGGGGGAAACAGAAGAACAAAAGAGTGACAGTCAGGGCTGAGACCCGGTGGCGTCGTGGTTGTGCGCGGGACTGCGGCCCACTGGGACGGGGGTTCAATTCCAGCAGTGGGGCTGGGCCTCCTACTCCCACCACCAGAGGGCAGTGATGCCCCCCCCACCAAAAAACAACAACAAAAGAGTGACAGTCTCAGAAACCCACAGGGGCGGGTCTCTGTGCCCTACGAGGTTGTCAGGAATCAGGTCGACTGGACGGCAGTGAGTGGACTCGAACCTCCACCGTTTGGTTAGGAGGCAGGTGTCTCCCTGCCTCGCCCAGGGAGTCTGCTTATTACACTCATGGGTGGCCTAGGAATGGGACAGGCGCTCTTCCCAGGCCAGGTCCTGGAGAAGATGCTTTACAGACTGGGCCTGACCCCTCTGCTCAGCTTCCTTACAGAGGCAGAAAGGACGCTCAGAGGCTATGAACCACTCCTCCACGGTCGGAAAGCTCTCAAGGCCAAGGTGGGCAGGAACCTGGTCTGTCTGACCCCAGAGCTCAGAACCAGCCCCTCCTCTGGCCATCTCCCAGATGAGGGGGCTTTCAGAAACACTGCCTCCCAAGTGTCACCAGCATTAACCAAGGAGAAAGCTAAAAACATGAAAGAGGTGAAAGGACAGACTCAAACCTGGGGGAGGGAGCGAGGGGCCTTTCTCAAGCAATCGAGAGCCAGGCCGGGGAGCAGGGGCAGGCGAGGCGTGCGGGTGACGACGTGGCCTCAGCTCACGTGGGGCCCCTGGCTTGGACCCCACTTAACTGAAGGCCTTCAGAACTGCAGCTCCTCATTCAGGTGTTGGAGGTGGAAACTAAGCTGGGAAAGTGTCATAAAGTCACCAGCAAAGTTCCTTCGGCTCTCCAGGGCTAGCTTTCAATACGGAAAGAGCCTGCCCTGGGTGGGGTGTGGGGCTGAGAGAAGGTGCCCTGGAGGATCTGCCAAGCTCCCCGCATCAGGAAGGCTGCCTCCCTGTAGCTCGTGGGATTTAAATGAGACTCCAGGCAGGGTTGTCACCTTGGGGACAAGGCAAGGGAAGTAGAAGATGCAGGCAATTGGAGAGCAGAGAGCAAACTGGGAACAATAGGTGAAGACACAGCTTGGGGCAGGGGCCTGTGGGCGCTGCCCCTCCAGAGGCCCCACAGGAAGTGGCCTGATTAAAGAGAGTCCCGCCCCAAAGTCTGGATTCTAAACCTGACCCAGCCATGACTGTGCCATCTAATCTTGGAAAAAGCTCTGTAGCTCCCCAGCCGGCCTGGCTTGGCACAGGCCTCTTCAACGCCAGTGACTCCTGGCCCGGTTTTCTAGTTTGTACTCCTGCTCATCTGCCGAGGGACCCTTAGCCATGCGGTCGGTCTGGTGGCCAACCACAGCCCTGCTTGACCTTGCTCACAGTCCAGGAAAGGGGCTCTGCTGTGAGCGGTGCCAGAGAAGGTGGCCCTTCAGCATCCCAGGCTGGGAAGTCAAGAGTCTAGATGGCCTCTCTGGCCAGGGCTTTTCTTTCTGGTGGCATACCCGTTGCAGGTCAATCAAGTGCCCTGCAATCTTGATGCTCATAAGCACATGCCCCCAATCAGAAAGGATTTGTGTGGGTCTAGGGACAGCCCTAAAGGAGCCCTGGTGGTGCTGTGGGCTGGGCATGGGCTGCTAACTCGCAAGAATGGTAGTTCACACCCACCAGTCGCTCCTCAGGAGAAAGCAGAGGCTCTCTACTCTCGCAAAGATTTACAGTCTCAGAGACCCCTCTTTGTCTAGGAAGTTGACGGGAGACTGAATGGGTGGTTTGGTTTGGTGTCTGTTGGGAAGGAAGAGGTTAACTTTCAAGTCTCCTCCACTCCTGGCCTCTGCCTGGGTTCACCTCCTTGTCTGCTTGTCTGACCTGCGCCCGCCGGCCCCACCCCCCTGGCCCCTCCTTACCTGCTCGCCCCGGAGAGCCTGGTGGATGGTGAGGCTCCGGTTGTTGAGCATGGTGAAGAGGATGACTTTTCCCGTGTGGTTGAAGCGGGGCGCCCCGGCCACATATACCCGCCCCTGCCTAGACGACACCACCGATGTCACTGTGTACCCTGCCATGGGAAGAAACAAACTGGTCTTGTGGGGTGCTTCACAGCTGTGCCCCAGGGCGGCCAGGAAGGGCATGACCTTGGGCAAGGCCAGGCAGAAGTGCCAGGAGGGGTGGTGGTTCCCAGAGACAGCTGGGGAGGCCTGGAAGAGACAGGGCTCTGGAAGGGAGATTCTAGGTGGGAAAAAGCCCCTCGCAGCCCACCTCTGCAGGAGGGAGTATAGGGAGTCAGGGTTACCAAGGGGTCTAGCAAGGCCACATAGGAGGACGGAGGCAGGCCAGCTCCATCGGTTTTCTTTCCCATGGGCCTGCTAGCTGGGGCACTGACAGCTGTGGGTGGACTGGAAGGAGGAGGGGACTCATCTCTGGGTATGTAGCTGGGGCCTGAGGAGGGGCTTACAGCCCCCAAACTTGGCTCACTGGAAGGTAGGAGCTATCCCTGTGCACAGCCCCACAGGCTCACTGGCGAAGAGAGGCCAGGGAGCCCAATGACCTTTCTAGAAAAGTCCACTGTGCCCTTGGAATTGTTCTGCTAAATCCCAGCTCCTTCCCAGGACCTAGTGCGTGGTGTCTTCGTTCCTGGAGGAGGTTCCCGTCTGTGGACATCCAGACTGTGGTGCTGGGCCCTGGCTTTCACTCGGGGGTTGGGTCTTGTTGGCAGTTCTGGGCCATTTTGGGGGAATGTCTCCTGCCCTGTGTCTGGTGTGTGCATCTGTCTGTGGCATGTCTGTATGAGGTGTCTATGTGTAGTGCGTGGTGCTGTGTGGTGTGTCGTGTATGCTGGGTGTGCTCTGTTTGTCACATGCCCTTTGGCTCCCATGGCCCCTCACAAGTGACTTGTGGGACAAGAGAGCTGGCTCAGAGCCCGAGAGGGTGGCTGGACGACGGTGTGGGCAGGAGAGTTTTAGACTCTTGGAAGTAAGAGCTGTGGGGCGATGGAACTTGTGGGGTTGGGGAGGCCCAGAGACCTCATGGAGGGCGGCTGACAGGGCCACAAGTCTCACTCAGGGACAGACGTAGGTGTCGGTGGTGGTGGGGTCGGCCTAGTGGGGCGCAGTCTGAGGGGCAGGCCCTCTTCATTACCCAGAGAGTGCCCACTGCACTCTGACAGCCTGAGCCCCAAGTGCTGTTTACACAGTCCGGGTTTAAAACACCTTGACTTACTTGAAACCCAGCACCCAGGGCCGTGGTCCTGTTTGGGAATGTTGGGTTTTCTGGGGCAGTGCTGATTCTAGCATTTTGCCTTGAGACTGGGGACAGAAGGAGGGGTGGCCACAGGGTGGGCAGCTGAGGACCCAAGGGCCAGGGCAGAGGTGGCCTGGAGCTTTAGAGAGGATGGGCATGTGCCTATGGACGCGGGCAGCCAGGGGGACCCAGCGAGCTCTGAATTCTCCAGCTCTTTGCAGCTGACTTCCAAAGCATCTGCAGCAGACTGACTCCTGTTTTCACTGAGAGGAAGAGCTTCCCGACATGCGCTTCCCCTGGGGAGACAGCCGTCTCCGCCTCAAAACCCCCAGCTGCACGGACAGCTGTGAAGATGCACCGACAGCCAGGCCTGGAGTGCTGACACGTCCATGGGATCCCTTTTAAGGTGTAGATGGCCTGCCGGTCATTTCTCCTGCCTTCTCACCCCAAACTGCTTCTGGGCTGGGTGTGCAGGGTACCATGCAGGGGAGGAAAAGGCCTTGACCATAGGCATGCAGGGGCAGGGTTGGGGGACTCAAATTAGCACACGGCAGGCACCAAGAGGCCTCTCCCGGGGAGGGAGTAGGGGCCTGGGCTTGTGCCAGTGCACCCCGAGCTGGGCTCTTACCCAGGTAGGCCCCGTGGTTCCTGAGCTCTTCTGGGAACTCCTTCAGGTAGGACTCCCGGTGAGGGATGACTTTGCCGCCACTGGTCTCTTTCAGCACAGCACCATTCCAGTCGTAGGCACCGACAGCTCCCAGCAGGATCCCGTCCTGACATTGGGGAGAGGACACACGTCAGTCTGTATCCCCCAGGGGGGAGGCCGAGTCCCCTCACTGGGGCTGCACCAGGTCCTGGGACCAGTGGAGCATCTGCCAGCCACTGCGGGCACCTCCTTGTGGTTTATCACTGGGTGGGCTATCTCCCTTTCTGGGTGGTTTCCTGACTTTGAATAAGGTGAGAAAGCCTTCTCTTGCCATTCGATTGTGAGCACAGAGTGACTCAAGCTCACCTCAAAGGCGGGATCTTAAGGCAAAAGGAATGTATTAGCAGTCAATTTCACCTCTAGGACCAAACCTGGATTGATGTAGGAAGCTTCACAAGCTTCCTAAAGACTTGCTTGTCCCTTTTCTCCGTGAGTCCCCCTAGCAGTGTTTGAGTAACTTCCTGGCTTAGGCTCTGCTCCCTGGTCATCTCATCAGCAGATACTTGCCATGTGGGGCCAGCAGGCCCTTGCTTCATGTGGGAGACCCTGTCTCTGTCCTCCCAGCTTTCAAAGGCACCGAACAAATATGTAAATAAGCCAGGATGAGGTCCTCATCGAAATTGAAATTGGAGCTAGGAGAAGGCTTTTGGGGATAAACAACGGATAAGGGGGCTTCAACATGCTCATGGAGAACTGGAATAGAAAAATAATGTATATCTTTTTTCTTTTAACATTTCCCTTGTGAATTGGGCGAAGGCATGTAGAGCAGGCCACCCCATTTTACATCCAATTCGAACACATCTTGTTTTGTTTTGCGCATGACAGCCGACTCCAAGTATGAGTGTGGGAATGTCCCACGGACTTGTGGAGGCCTCCTGGTGCGTTCAGACAAGTACGAGCAGAAGAGCTGAGGAAGAGCTGGCTGGTGCAAAGGCCCTGTGGTTGCAGAGAGCTGAGAGAATTTGCTTTCAATGGGAAGGGGCTGAGTGACTGCAGATGAGGCTGGGCAGGTAGACCAGGATACATCTGGGACAGTCACCACCCAGGGGACAAGAGCTTGTCTCCCATGCTAGATGGTTTCCTATTGTCCACGTCCTGTTTACAGATGAGGTAGATGCTGAAATGTTTGGGCAGGAAGGCAGAATGCCCCCAAGGTCATTTCCTAGCACTGAGGTCACACACTCTCTGGGTCACCCTGGTACTACTTGCCCCACGATGTTATCCACTCAACTAGTGGGGCAGAAGAAAGGAGAGAAACAGGAGAAAAGGAGACGTTTTACAGGGCAGGGACCAGGGTTACATTCTTTTAAAAACACCAGCCAGTGAGTGTCACATTCCCCAGGTCCTCAGCCGGCCATACCCCACAGCTCCCAACTCCATCTTTTTTCTATTGGTAATTTTTCTGCTGGTAACTTTTGCTGCTGATGGTGGAAGGGGCAAGATGGTGAGCCTTGGGCATCACTCTCAAGAGTGAAGCTGAATTCAGGCGTAAGGGACCAGAATGCCCTGGAGGCAGAGCTCACTGTGCAATCAGTCTTTCCACAGCTATAAATCAAGCTGCTCAAAGGAGAATTGACTGCCGAGTTTGGTTATGTTCACCAACCCACTTTCTAATTAGCCTACTTTCTCCTACCCTGTGTCTGCACCTCAGCCTGGGAGGTCCTGACATCAGCTGGGGCCTCTAATCCTGACCACCCCCAAAGGCACTGCCTACATGCCCATGTGGAGGGCATGCTCCATTCTTTGTTCTCTCTCCTGCTGGAGCCCATTTGGATTCATAGAGACGAGATCCTGCGAGGCTTCAGGGCAGGTGTTCATGACAGCCCTTGACAATCGCAGCAGCATCTGAGGTTCAGAGAGGGAAGGTGACTTGTAGGAGCTCACACAGCAAGGCAGAGGTGGAACTACAGTCAGGTACTTACTTGGGCCGGGCAGAGGCGAATACACCTATCTGCTTCCCAAAGCACCTGCCTGGGCCCTGCTTCCAAAGCATCTCTTTGGCCTGCATCCTCTTCTGGGAGCAGCCTGAGCCTGGGACCTCCCTCTCCCTACCCTCCAGCCCTCCACCTGCTGGATTCAGAGTTTGAGCCAAGTGCAGGCCAGGCTGCTTTGCTTCACGGGATGCATTTTGTGTTTTGCAGATGTCTTCTGCCCAGACAGGTTGGCTCAGCCTAGGAGTCAGGGTCTCAGTTAGCGAGGACCCCCCCCCACACACACACATACTGACTCTCCATGTGGGATGGGGCTTTGGGATTCCATCAGGACTTCCTGGACCTGGCAGTCCTAGGGCAGGGTGACTACCCTGGGACCCCACCTCACACCATTTACTACAACTCTTGCAGTGACTGCAGACTTGTACCTCCAGTGGGGATGAGGTTTTTGGGGGACTCTTTTCTTTAACGTGAGTTCAGCAGAGGGGGTGGGGGTAGGGCTATCATTGGGGACCGGGCGCAGTGAAGAGGTGAGGAGTGGGCCAGGGCTCAAGGGCAAGCAAAGGATGTTGAATAAGCCTCAACACGTCACTATCTAATCTCAGAGGGAGGAGCCCAGGCAGTTAGCATGTGGGAAAATCCAGAAGAGAGGGGGCCATCCCTGCTGTAGAGCACCAATACCTAGACAGGGAACCAGGGACACTGGCCCAGCTGGAAAACCAAGGGGGAGTGGCCCTCTGATCTGTGAACTGACTCGGCCCCCACCTCCCATTTAGTGGCCTCTTCTCCTGTGGGGCCACCAGGCTCCCAGCAGGCCTGACCAGTGGGTGGCTGTGTCTGACGCACTGTGTACACAGCAGGCTCTCAGGACACAGCCAAGGGTGCAGGCTGGGCTGCCATCACAAGGGTCAGGGCTATGCCTGTGTCTTCCTGATGGCCCAAGCCTGCCTCTGCCACTGGTTCCTGGCAGCTCAGCTCTCAATAGCCTTCTGCCCTGGTCCCTGAAGCTGTCTGCCTTCCTGGCCACACTGTTCATGCCCTGCACATGTGACCCTGCCCACTCAACCTCTGCTCTTGGCAGTCCATGTCCTAAGCCTGGGGATGGCTGCAGCCTGGGCCCCAAGGCAGCACAGCCTCAAGAAGTGGGGGAGATTCTGTTTGTCACACTGGGGTAGTCACAGGACTAGTGGCCGCTGGTGGGCAGAAACCAGGAATGCTGCTGAACATCTTACAATGGGCAGGACGGCGAGCATGGAACAGCACCCCCCCCCCCCCAAAGCGCTAGCAGTGCCCACAGGCTGAGCCTCCTGGGCTGGGGGCAGACATTTCGGCATTCCAAGACCAGCTCCAAACCTCCAGCTGTGTGAGCTGGGGCAAGTCAATCCATGTTGGTTTCTTCAGGAATTTGTGCTTTTAATGCTTAGCATGGTGTCCACGAAGAGTTATAGTCTCGGACACTAGCGGGCAGTTCCAAACAGTCCTGTTGGGGCGCTGTGAGTCGGCATCGACTCGGTGGCAGTAAGTTCAGTTTTGAGTTTCTACCTTTAAGGAAGCAGACTGTCATGTCTTTTCCCCACGTAGCGGCTGGTGGGTTTGAGACCCTGCCTTCTCGGTTATAGCAGGTCAGCACTTAGCCATGGCACCACCGGGCTCCTCCTTGACTTAGAAGGATATTTCAGAGAGAATGCTTTTGGCCCCAGCCTGAAGATTCAAGTTCACAAATATATCTCCAACATTGACTCCAGACAGAGGTCCAGAAAGGCTGTTATTCGTCTGAAGCCAGCAAGTGCTCTCTCCTTTTTTGCCTTGCAGTAATGGAATTAGAATAGTCGATGCCAGCAACCCTTTCTGTCAGCTTGTATTGACTTGTGAGAGGCAAGGCTGGTGCAGAGAGGTGGGAGACTGCTGTGGCTCTGGTCCTGGGTGCTGGTGAGATGGCAGTGTGGTTGGAGGGGCATTTGGTGGAGCCCAGACTGCCCTCCTTGTTTAGAGCGGCTCTACAGGGCGCAGGTTCTGCTGCTAGGATGCAAATCTGTGCTTGGGAGGTGGGGGGGAATCGACTGTCGTTAAGGAGTCCCGGTGGTCCCATGATTACATGTTTTGTTGATAGGCAAAAGGTTGGTGTTCCCACCCACCCAGGAGGATGACCTCGAAAAAACCCCATGGGGAAGTTCAGCTGTCTCAAGGGGGTGCTAGCAGTGGACACCAGCTTCAACAACAACAACAGCAGCAACAACAAGCTGCTCAGACTCTGTTGTGAGAAAATTTGCTGCCAAGGCGAGCAGTGACCCCCGAGCAATGGCCGGGCTTTGAATGGGAGTGGGCAAGAAAGACCTAGACACGGGCCTCGCCCTGTCCATGGGTGAGGCCTTCCCGTGGACGCATGCTTGGGGTCAGGCTGGGAGGGGTGTGCGGACACGGGGCACGCTGCCTGGGGTAAGAGTCCGCCAGGGCTCCTGTGGGTTAGATGGCTGGGACTCCCTGCACAGAGGCCCCAGGACGCAGCCTCAGCGCTGGGCACGGTGGCTGAGCATGAGTCAGTCATTAGACTCATGGTGACCATGGAATAGACTATGGAGCTTCCTTCACCGGGCCTTGTGCCATCTCCACGATGGTGGCCACGTCGAGTCTATCATTGTGGTCATGGGGAGTGGTGCCTTCCGACCCAGGGTAGGAGCCCTCAGCTTCTAGCTCTAGGACCCTGAGACTGCCTCAGGACTAAAATTAACCAGAAGGACGCCGATGTACAGCAGTCGAGAATAGCATACGAGCAGACCGTTGTTACCGTATCGCGCCACTGGAGGTGGGGGTGGAGGTGGGATGGCTATGCCTACCCAAGCTGGCAAGTGGGGGCCCCAATTTGGGCCTGTGAAGACTCAGATGGGACTTTCACCTCACCCCACCAACCTTTCCCTCCACCAGCAGGGATGGCTCTGTTCCTTTACCCAGGAACTAGAACGAGAAAGTTATTCCCAAACCCAGCTTAACAGAAAGCAAAGCTTCAAGAACTAAGCCCCCCCAGTCCCCGACAACGTAGTGGCCCAGGTAGAAGTTTCCCAGGCTCATGGGAAGAGCAGGGGCTGCAGAGGGAGGCAGGTAGGAGCTGCTGGTCTGGAGGGCAGGAGGCCCCCCAACCTGAGTTTGCCTGAGAGTCGGTCCTCATGAAGCACAAGGACCAAGAGAAAAGAGACCTCTCCTTAGGCTGAAGGAAATCCACCTCCTAGCCAGTCTGCTGCGTCACCAGCTTGTCTGTACCAACAGAGTCCTCCCCCATCACACTGCTTCCCCGGGAAGCTCGTGGCATCCGAGGGAGGAGGGCCAGTGTGAACCCTGGGGGAGTTGTCCCTCAGCAGCCTTGCCACTGTCACTGTGAGCAGAGCCTCTGAAACTGCTTACCTGGGCAGTGTGGCTGCCTGTGAAGGGCCTCCTGGCATGCCCAGCTTGGCAGGGAGGTCTCCACGCAAAGGTAGGCAGCCCTGAGGGGAGGCACTCAGCCATCTGCCCTTCTCAGAGCTGGGGCTAGTCCAGCAGAGCCCAGGCCATGGGCAGACAGACACGCTGTCCCTCTGGGTGGCTTCTTGTCATCGTCAGACGGGGAGCTCTTGCCCGGTGTCTCCAGCACCCGGCACGGGGCCAACCCCGAGGGAGGACGGAGATTTGCTGACCTGACTGTTTCAGTTGGGGTGCACAATTTCCACCAGCCCCTGGCAGGGGTGAGCGTGAAATGGGCTGCAGGACGCATGCCCTGGGACACACAGGCCTTCCCTGCAAACGCAGCTTGTCGTGACCCCGGCTGCCTCCCGTTCTCTGATGATGTAATGACAACAGCGCTTACAGCTTGTGTTCATGACCGTGGCTGTGAGACTTTCCAGATGCAGCGCACAGTCCCCCAAGCAGGAGTTGCGTGTCCATTACCCTCCGCTGCATGTTGAGCACATGTCCCTCCCCTCCAGTGTGTGGCCCCGCGGGGCCCCTCTCTCTCCGCATGACTACGTGGCATGGAGGGAAGAGCCAAGACCACAAGTCCTCTGGCCGATGTCACTTCAGCAGGCCGCGTCACCTCCCCACCGCTGTTTCCTCACTGTAAACGGGACAAGGACGCCTGCAACATCCACCTCACAGGCGAGTTCCCCCAAATTCAGTGGGTTCACTGAAGTGATCTGGGGAGGTGAACTTTAAACACTTGTGGAAAAATGTAACGATTCTGGTGTTTAAACCAACTTTCAAAAACCCCCTTCACACAAACGATCTGGGCTGGTGGGGCTTTTCTGGTAAAGTGGAAAGTGAGCAGATGCCTTCCTTCACCAAGGACACCCGTGGTGCGCGCGTGCCCAGGAGAGACTTGTCGGACACTGACACCACTGTGCCCTGCGTGCCCCTTCTGGGCAAAGGCCCTGTGGGGTGATCCTAGACTGCCCTGTCGGCTCACTGGGAGTCAGAGCTGATTCTGAGGGAGTTTTTTTGGGGTGGGGTGGGCTGCACACGCTCCCATGCTCAGTTGCTATTCTAAAAGTTGGCAGTTAGAATCTGCTTGGAGGTGCCTCAGACGGGTCTGCCCACCGACTCCTGCTCTGTCCTGGCGGGTGGCTATGAGTGGGACCGGATGGAGGGACAGGGCGAGGATGGTGGTGACGCGCGCGCGCGCGCGCGCGCGTGTGTGTGTGTGTTTCATGCGTGTGTGCGCAGATGCTCCTTTGTCCTTCAGGAAGCCCTGGGGATAGCATCTCCATCTTCATCTTTGGAACCCAGGTCAGAGAAGCTTGGAGGATGGCCTGGCTTACCTGGAACGTAGGATGTCCCTTGAGTCACTGTGAGTGTGTCACCAGGTTTCCCTTCCCTCTGGGCTACGACCCCCAGACCTCTGCAATGGGATCCAGAGTTTCGCAGAGAGGGGCTAGAGGCCACCTGCTCGAGCATCTGGAACATCTGGATGCCCTCTGGCACTAGGAGAGCACATGCAGTCTCTGTAGACGAGGGTAGCCGTGTAGACGAGGGTGGGGCCCTGTGGGCCGGGTGGAAGTGCTGGTCGTTGGGGAAGGGGTGGTGAGCTAGTGCAGACTCAGGAAGATCTGGTTTTCTGCTCCTGTCTGGTCCATGGGAGATGGGAGACAGAGTTCCCAAGAAAGATGGGCAGAGAGAAAAGGCGGCAGCCTATGCTGGCAGGATAGTGGGCCTAGAGCGCTCAGAGGGGTTGAGAGAGATGGCAGGCGGCCCTCCCCCGTACCTCCACCACATGTGAAGAAAAGCCCGTCTGGGACATCTCCAGCCCAAAGGAGGTTTCGTTCTTGTTGGTTCCTGAAAGGGAGAGACAGAGAGGTGTTAGCTCCTGGTCTGGGCACGTGCTGGCAGATAAGCCTGTGGCTCAGCCCCCGACTCCTCTTTCCCGGGGCCTCTGCGGGGGTGGGCGCTATGGCTGGGAGCACTCTGTAGGGAGTGGGCGCTATGGCTGGGAGCACCCTGCAGGGAGTGGGCTGGTGGGTAGCTCCTTGTAAAAGAAAAACCAAGAAAAGTGGATGGAAATACATATTTTTTATTTTTTGCAGAAGATGGAATTTCCCACTTTGTCCTTCCTTATAACCCAGCAGTCTTGGTGCCAGATGCCTCTGGATGGTAACCAAACATGAAGTCTACCCTCAGGGGAGGGACTTGTCACCTTGGCCTATTTGCAGAAGGAATCCCAAATGTGCTGAAAGCCTCTCCCCACATAAGAGTCATTGCCAAGGGGCCAGTATGAGGTTGATTTGAATTCTTAAGCCCTGGTTTGAGTGTCCGAACCCACACTCAAGTGTTCTGTTTACTGACACTCCATTGGTGCAGCCATCAGCACTGGGCTGCTTAACTGAAAGGCTGGCAGTTCAAAGCCACCAGGTGATTTGGCGGGAGCAGGACCAGACCATCTGCCTCCGTGAATGGAGCAGCCAAAAGTCTCCCGCAGGCAGGTGTGCCCCGCCACATGGGATGCTGAGAGTCAGGACCCGCTTCTGATGCGCTTCCCAACATGTCCTGTTCATTCACATTGAGGTTTATCTCAGACGGGCCGTCAGTGCGGGTCAGCCACCCTCTGAAGCTGTAATGATTTTTGGTGGATGAAACTCAGGATTGATGAATCTATAGGGGCAGCAAGTAGAATAAAGGTTTGGGGGTGAGGAGTGTGTGTGCGTGTGTGTGACGGGGGCGGGGTGGTATTGTTTAAAGGGAGCTGATATCAAGGAGTTTAAGAAAGAAAACATTTCAAAACTGTCTGGTAGCAATCGTACAATACTGTTTGATGTGATTGAACTGTGGAATGGTACACTATCTGTATGAACTGCCATCAACATGGTTTAGAAAACAAACAAGCAAAAACAACATGAGTGCTGTTTATGGCACGGTCGGCTTAGGCTGCTAACCGCAAGTCCAGCAGTTTGAAACCACCATTCTCCATGGGAGAAAGACGTGGCTTTCTACTCCTGTAAAGCGTTAGTCTCAGAAGCCCACAGGGCAGGTTGACTCTGTCCTGTAGGGGCAGTGCAGGAAGTGACACAATGGCAAGCGAGTTTGTTTTTGACTTTTGTGTTTGTCACCCACGGTCCCCGGGGTGCTGCAGGTCTCTCAGGATTGGACAGGATCTTGGATTTTTTCACAGTGCTCTTGTGGGTCCTCAAAGCCCAACATTGAAAGGGCTCACTGCTCCAATGGAGGGTGTCTACGAGAGACAAGAGAGCTTCAAAAATGCTTGGAGAAATTCCATCATCTTTTAATTCCACTGAGCTTACCCACTGCCTTTAGAAACTTCCTCCAATGTTCATTTCAAAGATAGAGTTTAAATCTCAAAGAGAGAGGCTACTTTCAGGAACCCTGCAAACCTCCCTCTCCAAACAAAACAAAACAAATCAGGGCTGTTGGTGGCGTGGGAAGCAGGGAAGGGAGGGGTCAGACATTCCAGGCAATGGAGGAGAGCCCTCTAGGAGTGCCAGATAAAATATAGGCTTCCCAGTTAAATCTGCATTTCAGAGCAACATAAAATACTTCTTCTTCTTGTATTTTATACCAGCTAAGTCTGGCTAATCTCTCAAAAGTGACATCCTGTGTTCAAACCCCAAGCCCTTCTTGAGCTGTGTGGCTTGGTTGGGTAAGCCACCTCGCTCCTTCCAGACTGGTCCCTCAGCAGTCCAGTGCAAAGCTGGTCCGCAAAACCACCATGTGGGCTTGTCCGCACAGTAGAGAGGTCCATGCCCACCCTGAGCAGTGCTTGGTTGTTGGCACTGATGATCAGGGAGCACGCTTTCTCAAACAGAAGCCCTGCTGGCACAGTAGTTAAACACTTGGCTGCTAACCAGAAAGTTAGTGGTTCAAACCCACTAGCTGAATCACAGGAGGATCTGCTTCCACAAATTTTTACAGTCTCAGACACCCTATGGGGTTGTCCTTCCCTGTCCTATAGATCCCTGGGATCTGGAATTGACTCGATGTCCATGGCATCTTGGGCTTCCTTGTATACCAGAGAGCAGAGGTGGTCAGTCGTAGAACGCCTGCCTTCCATGGGGGAAGACTTGGGATCGCTTCAGTTCTCGGTCAATGCCCCTCAGACGAAGTCACCACCCACGTGTGTGTGGCTACGATGCTCAACAGCTTAAGCAGAGCTTACACACCAAGACAGAATCGCAAGAAAGACCTTCTGCTCTTCCCTTGGGAATCAGCTGATGAAAACCCTATGA
This sequence comes from Nesogale talazaci, assembly GCA_004026705.1. NCBI lineage: Eukaryota > Metazoa > Chordata > Mammalia > Afrosoricida > Tenrecidae > Nesogale > Nesogale talazaci. The sequence goes on from PVJH01017072.1 coordinate 29,308, forward strand.
TCATAGGGCCACTGAGGCAGTGGCAGCTCGCTAACCCACCAGTGTTGCAGGCCTGGCCTTTGCTCTGTGGGGTTTACTGTGTGAGCCCTGCAGGGTGGACCTCTCCCCTCTGCGTGCTCGTTCACCTTCCAGGCTGAAGATCCTGTCCCCCAGGGCATCCACTATGTCCTTCAGGGCTGCCTCATCGGTGACATTGAAGAAATGCTTGTCATCAGGATCACTGGCGATGTATTTGATTTCATTGAGGAAAGTCTCTGGATTGATCCCTCTGCGGTTGTAGTATCCCAGGACCTGCCAGGAACAGGGGCAGGGACAACAGTCCAGGACAGATTAGACACTTTCCCACTTTCTGACCCCACGGGACCAGGGTGGTGGGGAGCCATCACTGTCCCAGGGGCCAGGAGCGTTCCCTGGGCCCCTTTTTCCCTTTTGGAATAGACTGCCTTGTAGAGGAACTGAGTCACCTGTCCTACGATAAGGTTATGGGATGTTTTTCGTGGTTCCAGAACTTCCCCGGCAAAGGCGAAAACAAAATCCAAACCCCATTTTTGTGGAGAGCCCTGAAGAGCATAGAAAGGAGATTCTCCATTTGATCCGATAAGAGGATAAAGCATGGGAGGCTTGATTTAAGGATCCCTCGACCGGAACAGCTTATTACCCTGCCTGGCGGCTGCCTCCTTAAAGTCCTGGGGGTTGACAGCCAGGCCTCACGGGGCAGCTGGCAGCCCGTGGGAAGTCCGCCCGCAGGGCAGGGGAGGGGACTCACAGCCACAGCGTATCTGGTCACGTTGTCCTTCTCACTTTGCTGAATCACCTTCTCCAGGTCGGGGCTGTCGTGGGACTCCCCGTCCGTGATGACGATCATCACCTTCTTGGCTCCTTTCCTTCCCCCCTTTTGGAAAGCCTCGGAGCTGGAACCAAGCACAGGGAAGGGCCCAGAGAGTGCAGTCAAGATGGGGGCAGCTCCTGGCTCTCTGCCAGAAACCAGGACTGATTTACCCTTGGGAAATCTAGCAGGTGTGGCACTCGATGCCAAAGAAGTAGGCAGACGGCGATGCCCAGGCTAGTCCTTGATCAGCTGGGTCTCATATCTGTTTGTCTCGGAATCAACCAGCCAACCAGCCACCACTGAGTCCATTCTGAGTCCTCATGACAATCCCATAGGTCACAGTAGAACTACCCCTCCAGGGTCTCCAAGACTGCACGTCTTTCTTGGAGGAGACCGCCTCATCTTTCTTCTTTAGAGAGGCTGGTGGTTTTGAACTGTTGACCTTGTTGTGTACAGTCTACTATGCCGCCAAGGTTCCCCTTCAGGATGCTAAAATTGCTGTTTTGGGGGTAACTTTGGGGTGAGACTGGAAGGAGAGAGGGTCAGATGGAGACCATATGAACTACTAAATTGTAGTTCAAAAACCTGGCTATTGTTTTAAATTACCTGTTAAAAAAACAAAAGCAAAAAAACAAAACCAAAAAACCCCGAAACAAAAATCTAGGCTCTACTTGGCCCAGAAATCAGAATGCTGGGGGTGAAGTCTGGGCATCAGAAATGTTTCAAAATGTCACATCCAGAGTGAAGGGCTGCGTCTCTCTGTCCTGAGAAGAGCCGTGTTGGGGTAGCCCCACACTCACCCCGTGTGCCACATGTGTGGGATGAAGTCTGACAAGGCCCCGACTTCTCCCTTGAGGACTATTTGGATTCTATTTTGGGAAATATTAAATAGCAAATTCTATCAAAAACATTTATCTTTCTGACTTTTTATTTTGTTTTCAATGCCCAAAGTAGGAGCTCGGCCCACTGAGAAGGGATTGTAGCCCACGGGTCTACAACAGGGCTGATGCATCGACCCTTAGCATAACAGCAATGCTTTTACAGCTGGTAACTGGCCCACCAGGCAAGAGGAACCATCCCTGGCTCAGTGGCCAACCACCCTTGAGACTGAATGGGTCTGTGAAATGCAGACAAGAGAATGCCCAAGAGTCTGGCCAAGCAGGTAGAAGTTTCCAGTAAAGACGTAAAAATAAATGTTGCTTTTGGCTTGTGTGATTCCTGCAAGTCCTGACATGAGCGGGCCAGACGTTACCCAGACAGAGGCTCTGTGATGCCAGGTTGAAGCCTGTCTTGGTGCCACGAGGCTTTGGTTACCAGAGGCCTCTCTTGCTGCACGACAAGCTGTCAAACTGACGTGCATGATGTAGATGTTGAGGAATTCACAGAACCTGGAGTAGATTAGTCTAGAATATCTTCAAGGGAAAAAAATGGCCTGCTCTTCTCTAAGATATTCGGGCTATAGGAATTAAAAAAAAAACAACATTTAATTTAAGCCGTGGGCCATAGGCCTGCAGTGATACAGGCAGTTAGAGCAAATTTGAGGGCTTATGTCTGACCTCAGACGCCATACCCACTGCTGGTGAGTTCGTCTGACTCATAATGACCATGTGTGACAGAGGAGAGCTGCACCAGGGCGTTTCCATGGCTACTCTCATCACAGGAGCAGAAAATGCCACCTGTCTCCCACTGTGGGACTGATGGGTTTGAACTGCTGTTGAACTAGAGGTTCGCAGTCCTACGGGTAACCATTAGGCCACCAAGGCTCCTTCTGTGTGACCCCAGGAAAGGGGATAACTCTGCCATTCTCTTAAAGAAGATTCTAGATGCTTCCATAATCTTATTGCCAGGCACAAGAGCTAAATTCTATGCAAGAAAGTGTGAGAAGGGTCAAGTAAGTGTCTCTGGAGCCAAGAAGCATGTCATATATCTATGGATTAGAAGTGAGCATAGCGAGACTTCATTTCACCTCTTTGGACATACCATCAAGAGGGACTGGTCCCTGTGAAGGACACCAGCTTGGTGGAGTCAGTGGATTGCCCCCAGGGCAGCAACAATGTGAGCTACAGGCTCCGATGTAGCAATGGTGGTGAAGATGGAGCCGGGCCGGACAGTGCTTTGTTCCCCTGAACAGAGGGTCGCTGTGAGTCTGACCTGCCTCGCTAGTACCTCACAACAGTATCCAAGCGGAGAGAGTGAAGATATGCAGATACTTAATAGTATGATTCATCAGCTTTGACATTTTGTCAAGGAACTGGAGTTTGGTTCCTCTGGAAATCAGGTCATAAGTTCCTTGAGGGCTCTATATTCACAACAGGTTTCCAGAGCCTGGGAGCCAAAGAGGTCTTTCGGCTGCTCGCAGTCTGCAATGGTGCCTGCTCCTCTCAAGGAATGTCCTCGTGCCCACAGGTCTGACACGGCCACTCCTCTGTCCTCTCTGAACCCTTCTCCTGCCCACTTCACTCTTCCCACATGGGACTCTGTGTTCCTCTAGACATGCTCCCATCTTGCAGTCGATTCCTCTTGTTGGAACCCCTCCCACCCCCACCCCCAGACAGCAGCTTGGTCAGCTCACCGTTGGCTGCAAGTTTGTCTCAGATGTCACTCTCAGTGACCGCTCAGTTAAAGCTTTCACAGCAGCACACTTGCCTTTGTTCACCTGCTTAACCCCTTTCCCCAGGCTCCATCTTTCCTATAGCTCTGTCTCTTCCAGTGCTGTCTTCCTTGTTTGCTCATTGTCTGCTTCCATTTTGTGTGTTGTTTCCCTCGTGGATCTACATCCAGGGCCCAAGTGTGGGGCTCAATAAATAGGTGTCGAGTGAAGGAAGGACCTGTACCATATTTCTTGGGTATTCTTTATCCATGATTAGTCACAAGACCCCACTGGAAGCTAGTCATGGCTGCCAGAGTCACCCTCTATATGCCACATCGTTTGATCAGACTTTTGTGTTCACTGCCCGTTATCTAAAGTGACATTTACGACCGTCACAATATGGTTCACACTCACCTTTCTAGTTGCATGGCTCACTCCTCCTCCACACGACCCCATGTCAGAGCCCGAGGACAGGACCTGACTTTGCACTCAAGTGTCCCCAGACTTTCCTTCCCCTCTGCTTTTATCCAAAGAGCCCCGGTGTTGCAAATTGTTAAGTGTTCAGCTGTTAAGCAAAAGATTGACAGTTCAACCCATCACACTGCTCCGGGGAGAGAGATCTGGCCATCCGATCCCATAAAGACTACAGTCAAGAACACCTCCCCACCCCCTCACCCCGCCGCCCCGGGCAGCCCTATTCTGTCCCCTGGAGTGGCAAGGCATTGGAACCAGCTCACTATTACCCAGTGCTGTCCTTACTCAGGTGACTGTCTTTGTGCAGTGTCTTCTCCCCCCTTCTCTCTGCTGGGCTCCCAGGAGTCTTTCTCACTAGTTGCTGGCCCGTTGATTCTGACTCATGGTAACGTTATTGTATCAGAGACCTGTGCCCCATCGGGCTTGCAATGAATGGCTCATTTTTGGGGACAGGCTTTTTCCCCCTGAGGACCCTTTGAGTAGATTTGAACTTTGAATCTTTTGGTTAGCCTTCATACACATTAACTGTTTGCACTACCCACCGCAAAGACGCAAACCAAACTCACTGCCATTAAGCTGATGCTGACTCTCAGTGACCCTGTAGGACAGGGCGGGACTGTCCCTGTGAGTTTCTGAGACTGTGACCATGGTAGGATAAAGCCTCGTTTTTCTCCTGTGGGGTGGCTGATGGTTTCAAACTCCTGGATGGAAGTCCAAGGCATAACCACTACACAACCAGGGCCCCTCTGGAACATGTCAAATGTGACGTTCTCTTGGCAATCTTTCCAGCCTCCTCCTCAATCTTCATCGGGTTAGTGTGAGCTCGCTTACTGGGCTGTAAGTCCAGCCTCGGGCTACACGTTACAACCTCTGTAGTCCCCCGAGTCGCTGGCTTGGCTCTCTGCGCTTGACGAATAGGAGCCCAGGAAAATGCAAACCAAACCAAACCAAACCAAACCAAACAATAGCCTCATGCATATCTGAGTGAGGATGCTGGCTGTGGTCCAGCCCCTAACCTCGGCAAGCTGGGATGCTGAGTGAATCCACTGGAGGCGAAGTGTACGACCTTGTGTTGCTCATGAGTCATCGAGGGATCTAACTACCTGGTGAGTCACACACTTAGAATGGACCCGGGCTGGTGGGCTGCAAAATGCGGCCAGACAGTGGGTTTCATCCTGGGATGAGTCAAGTAGCTTTGCTCTAAGAAAATGATAGCTTGGTGGTCACAGGCGTCCTCCACCAGCACACCCACTATTCCATGAGGGCCTGCTGGGCACCCCCAGTGTTGGAAAAGCAACAGCCCATCCCACACGAGGATGAGTAAAACAACCATCTTCCAAGAGTGCAATGCTCAGTTAGGGAAAGCCTCACTTTTATCAGCAAACAGAACAGTGCTAGCGGAATGGGAACTTAATCATAAGAGTTGTGAGGTTGGAAAAACAGTCATATTTTGACCACGTGAAATCATGATACTACCAGCCAGCTCTTAGATGGCGGGATTTTGCTAAATGAGGTGGATTGTAGGTAATGGGATTGTGGTTTCAACAAATGTAGCAGATCCAGTATTTGTAGGTTGACAAGTCACACATTTAAAATCTAGATGCCCTTGGCATAGTTATCTGTGGCGTTTAAGGGTTGACTCAAACAATATTGGGGACTTGTTTTAATCCCTGGCGGATTTGAACGGGGTGAGCATGATACGTTGCACAATGGCAGTGTGCCGGGGATGGTGCCTGTGGGGATGCTTTTAGAGAGAACATTCATCCAGAGGAGTGAGGCCGGTGTGAATTTGTAAAGGACGCGCCACCTCATTCCCAGCCTCAGAGGGTAACTTGATTCTGTTCTTCCCGCTCGGGGATGGCGAGAACAGCCATACAGCGGGAGGTTCTGCCCTTTGCACACCCTCGTACCTTCTCTGGGGTGTCGGGCCCAGCATATTCCCAACATTGGCTGCAACCATCTTCCTCATCTCAGCTGCACGTCTGCCACATGGTTTCACCCCACGTGGTTTCTACCTCTAGCTGAACAACTTCTCTTTCTTTGGGATCCAGGCTGGCCCATGCACGTAGAGTGCATTTCTTACCTGAGTCACTTGGCAAGCTTGCCCTTGGGACACTTCCCCTTAGAACCCAGTGGGACTAACCCCTGGGGTCCTGCAGTGAGACTAACCCCTGGGGGCATGTGTGAGTACCCAGGCGACAGCCCAGGCTGAGCTCCCAGTCAACAGGCAGAATCAAGTCCCAGGTCCATGAGTGAGTCACCTTGGATGTTCAAATTAGTCCAACATTCAGATGGAAACAGCTCCACAATGCAAGCACAGGAAAGAACTCAAGAGAAGACCATGCAGTGGGGCCCCGTCAACTCCCAGAACTTACAGAGATGAGGACATTATTGTTTTAAGGCATGAGATTTTAGGGTTGTCTGTCTTGCAGCAATAGATGCTAGAAGAATATGTGATATTTTTGTCTTTACCGAGCAAATTCTATGCCAAAAGCTGTCCGGGTCTCTGTTCCTCCTCTCTGCTCAATATGGCTGGCAGCCTCCACCACGTCTTTTACAGACCTGTAGTCATTGAGGTGAAACTCATGTACCGCATCTTCTCCATACTGAACAACGCCGACCTGCAAGTTAGAGGAGAGGAGAGCAGAACTTATGAGCTTATAATGCTTGGTGGTCAGCATCCCCAGCAGCCATCTCTTTGTCTAGTGGTTCAGAAGTGAGAGAGGCTGAAGACTCCCCAGGAGACAGTAATTAGTGTGGAAAGGGAGGCCAGACCTGACTGATGACTGGGGGGGGGGGGGGGGGGGGGGGGGGGGGGGGGGGGGGGGGGGGGGGGGGGGGGAGAGGTAGAGAGAGGGGTATGTCTGGGAGGAAACTATTTGTAGTCTAAAGAAAGGTCTAACAGATGAAGTTTCTTACTTAGAAAGTCAAAAGTTGAGCTGGGACAGGAATGAAGTCTAAACTATGAGGAAAAGGGTGAGTTCCAAACTCTGGAACTAAGGTTCCTGAACGTTTGAAAGAAAATACTTTACTTTCCAGGTTGATGAAATATTGGCCCTATCAATAACTTCAACAGCTGAGGGACCTGTACTAGGAGGAGAATCATAAAATGTCCTCGTTGGGGAGGGCCACCGAGTTTATATTTGGTGCAGTGTCTTCCTCAGTCTGAATATCCCCCAAACAACACCCTACAAGTAGTTTTCCTATAGTGGGTACCCCACCTACTTAAGAGAGCTCATGGTTAAACATAGTATAAATAGGAGTGCTTAGATTGGCTTGGGATCCTGCCCTCTTATAACTGCTGTTCTCTGGTTCTCATCCAACCTGCTAAAACAATATGGAATAAGTCTATCCTCTCCTTAGCAGGCAGCACTTCAAATATGCGCTGGCACCTAGTGTCTGCCCCACCAGTTGTCTCTCCCGGCTCAATAAGCCCAGGTCTCCTCGGTGTCTCACTTGGCAGGCCCATTAGTGTCCACTCTTTCCCTCGTCTTCCCTCACTCCTCTAAGTGGTCACCATGGCTGCTGTGCCTGCACACAGGTCTTTCTTCCGAAGCACCTCTCAGTGGGTCCAAATGGGAATCTTTAGGTTAACAGCTGAGCACTTAATCATATGCATCGCCCAGGTGTTTGATTTTCTTACTAAGTGATACTTTTTGACCCACAAAGCAAGGCTTCCCCCAAACTGTGCTGGTGTGAGCACTAGAGATGATGTTCTGGGCTGGAGAGCCCTGGAGCTGGTCGGCCCCACCAATACTGGTCTTTCTCCCCACACCTTCTTTCTTAGTGCATGGCAAGTCACTCCCCCCACATGAAGGCAGCCTCTGTTCTTGGGACTCTGTTCAGAGGAGGCAAGAACTCAGAGATGCATACCTGGATCTGCCCAGGCCCGATGTAGAACTTCTTCAGGATGTTGATGAGGAAATGTTGAACTTCTACCCAGGGGTAGATGCTGTTGGAGCCATCCAGGACGATGATGATATCCATGTAGGTCTGGCACCCTGAGAAGTGGGGACACAGTCACAGCCATCCACAAAGCCTATGCTTGTGGGTCTCTGATCCCCTGCGTGACTGCCCAACTGGTGGCAGAAGAATGACTCCACCACAGGGGTGCAGTCCCCTGGGTGGGAGGACAGTCCTGGGCAGGGCATTGATTTGAACCCCATGAATGACAAGCCAGGAATCCCTTAATCTGGCTGAACAAAGTCCAAGGTAAGTCTGCCAGCCTCCGCTCTGTGTTCAGATTGGCTGCCCATGGGAGGCCAATCCAGCGGCAGCCAGCGCTCACCAATAGCTCATACTTTCTTGATTGTGCCAGGCAGGCTTGCCTTTACCACCCTCAGTCCCAAGAAATGGGGCTTTTCAGGAGGAAAGTGTGGTGTATGTTGTGATAGGTAGGCTTATTGTGCCAACCTGACCAATAGGAACATTGGAATTGATAAGGTTGCAATTCAATTGGAGGGCAAAGAGATAAATGGCTTGGCAAGCCCCGCCTGTCTTTCTTGCTCTCTGGTCATCAATCAGACCAGTGTGTGGTTGCCTTAGCTTACAAGCTATGCTACCGGTGGAACACCCACCCTGTGAACCATATCGCTTGAGGTTCCCTCGAGACCTGCTTTGCCATCCTGCTGGTGTATACATTGTTTAAGTTTGGGACTGTCAGATCCTGTCATCTGGCTGACTGTTGGTGACCTGCCCTGCTGTTTTTGTGGCTGGACTGCCTGCATTGCTCCACAGAAGACTCAGCTGTCTGCTCCCTTGATCTTGGATCCAACAGCCTGTAAGTTGAAGGACTTCCAGTATATTAACTGTTCCATGGAAGTGAGTTGAACCGAACCCTCTGTACTGTGTGGACTAATTAGCTATTATATTCCTTCATGCTGTATATATCATCTATCCATATCTCTCTATATAGATATCCATCTCTCTCTCTCATATAAATCATGAGTGTCCTGGTTTTGTTTCTCTAGAGAATTCTGTCTAGCACATATGGCAGTGGATTGGTTGTCTCCTGGACTTGCCTTGCGCTAGATCAGTGAGCGTGAGCAAGTCACACAATCTCCCAGCACCTGTTTTCTCTTCTGTGTGAGAGGCCTGGCGATGGCGGAGGGTGGACATGAGGAATTAACAAAGAGATGCTACCAAATGGTCGGGCACAAACCAAGGGCTCAAATCTTAACTGATGGTTTTAAAAATAAACCAGCCAGTTGCCACCCAGTTAACCCTAGCTCCATGTGCTCAGAGTAGAACTGTACTCCAAAGGGTGTCAATGACTGATTTTTTGGAAGGTAGATTGCCAGGCCTCTCTCTAGGTGTCTCTGGTGGACTCACATCTCCGACTTTTTGGTCAGCAACCAAGGGTGTTAATTGTTCACGCCTCTCAGGGACTCCAATTTTAAAGCAAATCACCAAGTCAATGTGCCAATGACACAATCAGGCTGTGCTCTTGGGCCTTTGTCTCTGCCTCTGCTGCAAAAACAAACCCAACTCACCGCCATCGAGTTGATGCCAACGCTTAGAGCGCCTACGGGACAGGGTAGAAGTGTCCATGTGAGTTTCTGAGACTGTAACTCTAACGGGAGCAGAACGCCTCATTTTTCTCTTATAGAGAGGGTGGTGCTCTTGAACTGCTGACTTTGTGATTAACAGACCACTACGTACCCTACTAGGCCACCAGGCTCCTGCTGCCTCTGCCATGCTAGCATAAAAATTTCTTTACCTCATTGTAACATTAATACGATGTTAAAGGGAATGACACCAAAGAAAACAGATCAAACTTTGAAATCATAAGAAAATCGTTGAGTGGATTCTCACTCAGACAGACCCTCTGGGGCAGACTAGATACCCCCCTCAGGGGTCTTGTCTTTACGGGATGTATCACCAGGACTTTTCTCTTGGGGAGAGGTCGGTGAGTTCAATCTGCTGACCTGGTTACACAGCCAGGTCCTTAACCCCCGGGTCTCCATTTCACATCAGAATATATCTTAAAAAACACCTCCTTACAATTTAAATAGTTTATTCCTGGTTGTAAAAAGTTAGGGTTACTTTGAAATGTTGCTTGCACCTGGGTCTCTGCTACCATCTCCCACTGAACATCTGTACTGTTATATGTACAGTTACATACAGCAACGTCTGGCCGCCTGTGGCATATTAACCCTTCTGGCTGTCCACATAGAGAGAGGCTGCAGCATCCTGACGTCACTGTGGACAGAGAGCACAGTGGATCTGCGTCATAGCACATGCCAGAGGCATTGGATGACATGGATGTTCAGAGCCACTTCCACAGATGCTCTGGTCCCTCCTGCATACTGTGCACAGGGTGTGGTGACTTGAGATGCATGGATTGGAAACACCTGCGGGATAAGGTCCCCCCACCCCCCTCAGTTTGGTCTAGCTCAAGATTGGGGCTAAGGCATGCCCCCAGTAAACATGAGGAAGCATCTTGTTTTGGAGACGTTTATAAACAAGTCTCCAGTGGTAGGGACCAGACTTTTATCTTTTAGGCAGATTATTACAAGGCATTTATTATTGCTAGTTTCTTTCTTTGAATTTACCGGACTGTGAATTTGTTGGGCTATAATCTGTAAGGTCAGCGGTTCCAAACTAGCAGCTGCTCCCCTGGGAGGAAGATTATTCCAGAAGGCCTGATGGCATAGTGGTCCCCAGATGGTGACGCACACAGCCCCGGCACTCCTTTCATGCCCTGAGTGGACTTGGTGGGGACCTCCCTGGCTGCCAGAGGATCTAAAGAACCCTAGCTCCTTGGAAGCTCCCCGCCACGTCACGCTGGTCTGGAGAAGAGGAATGACTTGTACCAGGTCACCCAGGCGGGCTGGGGCTCGAGCCAGGAGTTCCCCCAACCCTCCGCTGCTCGGCAGGCCCGTCTGACTTGAAGGCACTTACTCTGGAGAGCGGGAGCCACGGTCTTGGAGAAGCGGAAGTTGGAGTTGACGCGCGAACACATCCCCGTGGTGTAGTAGGAGCTTCCGCACTCGTGGGACCAGAGCGGGCTGCAGGCCTGTGGCGCAGAGCGCAGAGGCGGGTCAGGAAGGGGCTTGGGGAGGGCCAGCGCTCAGCACCGACGCCCCCTCTGAGCATCGAGCTGGAGGACCTTTTTGAACTCTCCCGACTCCGAGGGGCTGGAAAGTTCACACTGCCCCCTTCCCGTGGGCTACAGAATACTTAACTGCAGCCCACCCGGGTCCTCAGCACAGGGTCCTGCCAAGCCCAGCACACCGCCGTCGCGCCAGGGCGGACTCGCAGGGAGCCTTGGAGAGGGTTTTCAGGGCTGCTAATCTTTACAGGAGCAAGTCTTTCTGCCGCGCTATCTGGTCGCGCCCCCAGGGCTCCTCACGACCAGGCCCAAGAGCAAACCACAGCCATCAAGTCGAGTCCAGCTCGCAGCGACCCCAGAGGACGGAGTGGGAACGCCCTGTTTGGGTTTCCTGGTCTTTAATTCTTTCTAGAAGCTGACATTCTCCTCTATGACCAGCTCATGACAACAGCAGCCTCCGGCTGGTGGCGATGCCGTCAGACAGGGCAGGAAGGCCCTCGAGGCTTCTGAGACTGCGCTCCTTCATGGGCGCAGATGCCTCACTTTTCTCCCTCCCTTTGAGCAGCTGGTGGATCCGCAGTTAGGAGGTCCACATGGGACCCCTGTGCCGCCAGGGCTCCCCAGTACTCTCCAGGCACCCAGATCAACCCCCTCCACCTCCAAACAAAAGAGTAACTAAACACGCTGTGCCCCCATCTCAGGCCCCACCCTCTCTCTCTTCCCGGTGAAGCCTGTTTTGAGAGACGGTCTCCTGCACCGTCTGACTAGCGATGGCAGCTCCCTTCAACACCCTTCCTTCCCTCCCCGCCCCCCAAAGCCTCCTGGTGGGTGTGTGGTGGGTTCTGCTGCTTTTCTCAACCCCTGGGCCCAGATTCAGCCTCTGGCCCTGCAAACCAGCTCCCCTTGGAGGAAAGCCGCCTCCACTGCTCTGTCACTGCTGTTAGCAGCCCACACGCTGGCTCCGACTCCCACCACCCCAGTAGAAGAGCCCCCGCAGCCCCATCCTGCTCCAGCTGCACAGTGGGTGCTCTGGCTGTCTGGTCTGTAGGGTGATTGTAAGCTGTAGCTCACCACCCTGTCTTCCTAACCTGCCTTAGCCCGGAAGCTCTGCAGAGCCTGTGGGCACCCAGCACCCAGCAGGTGTCTGGGGGGTGGTGGTGGCAGCGATGTAGTGGGGAGCTGAACTTGTGCTCATGGGGGGTGAAGGGCTGCCATTGAGCACCCATCCAGCTGCTGACACCTTTCTCAGCCCCGAGAGGCCGTGTAACCGAAGGGCTCCTTCCTTGGCCCCACCTGGATTGCGCCCCACTGAACAGCACCCGCAGAAAGCTAGGTGGGTAGGCTGCTTCCTGGAGTGGGCGAGGAAGGCAGCCTTGGGGAATGAGTGTGGGGGAGGGTGGTGGGAGCAGGTGCGCAGGAGAGACTGGGCAGTGGGAGAGACTGGGCAGTGGGAGAGAGGTGGGGCAGCTCTTACCAGGAAGCTGTTGTCCTTGGGGTTGGTGGCGAGGCTCAGGCCCAGGCGCATGTTGTCCTTTCTCTCGGACACGTTGGACAGGGTGACCCTTCCTGGGGACAGAGGAGACGCTCAGCCTGCAGCCCCTGCCTACCTGCTTGTCCTCTGTGCAGAGCCGGCTGCTGCTGCATTCTGGGAGGGGCCTGTGGCAGGGCCGGCTCCCTGAAATGTTTGTGAAGTCTCTCACACTGTACTGTAGGACCTGGTCCTGAGAAAACAGGTTCAGAGAGGCTGAGCCATCAGCCCAAGGTCACACAGGACGTGCATGCTGTAAACTTCTACCTCCTAGTCCAGACCTTTCCTTCCCCAGCCATCTGATGGGGTCCCCAAACCTGCTGTGCTCCATCCCCAAAGGTACCAACCACCAAACAAAACCAAACCCACCTCTGTTAAGTTGTTTCTCCCACCCCTCATTTAAAAATAAATTTCATTTCATTTACTATTGAAAATATACTCAGTAAAGGACATGCAATTTAGTGACATTGCTTATATTCTTTGAGGTACACAGCGAATTCACCTTCCTTTTCTTAATTGTTCCTCATTTACACAACCTCACGATCCCTAAGGTTCCCGTCTATTCTTTATCTACTTGTCATCACCTTGGTCCCGTAGAGGGAGCCCTTGAAAGAGTATAATGTTCCAGATAGCAATGATGGCGTAATAAACCCCTTGAGGGGGATGCATGGCAGCATCACAGGTGAAGAGCAGAATGGACGGTGTAAGAGAAGAATAAGTATTAACAATATGTAATATATTAAGGGTTTGTGGAGGTGGCAGGGTGGGGGAGGGAGGGAATAAAGAGGAGCTGATATCAAAGGGCCCAAGAAGAAAGATTACGTTTAGAAATTGTTGATGGCAGCATTTGTATATGTCTACTCAATAAAATGGATATATGGATTGTTACAATATATGTAAAAGCCCCCAAGAAAATGATTTATGAATTAAAGAATAGAGTATAGTGCTTGGGGTGAACCATTTTTTTCCTTTAAACTAGTTAATCTAGATTATTGTTTAGTTTAAAAAATGATTTCAGGAATATTTTTGGTTTGAGGTTTAAAACTTATTTCAGGGCAATAGTTTTAGGGGTCCATCTACCTTCCATTGCACCAGAAAGTATAGATCTAGTTTATGGCAATCTGAGATTCTGTTCTGCATTTCCCCACCTTTTGATCAGGGCTAGAACCTCTATTCTTCATGGCATCATTGAAGTCACATCTGAGTTGAGCTGTACTGGACAACGTTGCTGGATTCTCCAGCCCAGCCCAGAGGTGCCTTCAGGCTGACCTGGCTCTCAAGCTATGAAAGCAGGCTGCCACATCTTTCTCCTGCACAATTGCTGGGGCGCTTGAACCCCTGCTCTACTGGGTTGAAGCCGTGTAATGAATTCTCTCTAAGGGAGGACACCACCATTTTAACAAGAGGCTTCTAGAGATGTAAGGCCTTGCCCCCAAACATCAAATTCTGTAATTGGCTGCCAAGAGAGAGACTCAGGAGCAGGGGCATCAGCCAACTGGCATTCTTAGAAAAACCCTGGGATTGTTCTGTTATCCATTATTCCACAACTTTTTTTTTTATTCCCGTCTTCCTGGGCTGCTAACTGCAAGGTCAGCAATGTAGAAAGAAAGATGAAGCTTTTTACTCCCCTAACCTAGTCAACCCGTGATCAATGAGCGCGTTGGTATATATAAGTGTGTTTTCGTGAGGTGTGCATAGGTGGACGTGGGAAGGGGAGTGGGGGTGGTTGGGGAGAAGAGAGTTGGGTATTATAGTAAGCCTATTGTTATGGTTGGGCATCCTGGTGACAAAGGGATCACGCACTCAGCTGTTAACAGAAAGGTGGTCAGTTCAAACCCACTGGCTGTGTCATGGGAGAAAGATGGGGCAGCCTGCCTCTGTAAAGATGGACAGCCCTGGCTCCCCCATGGGGTAGCTTTACTCGTTTTACAGGGCTGCTATGAGTTTGAATCCACTCAATGGACAGAGGCCTTTGCACCTGTTAGGTGGCATGGATTTGATTCTGACTCCTCTGGACCACATGGACAAGGAATCCTGCCCCCTAGGTTTCCTAGGGTGTCATCTTTAGGGGAGCAGATGGGTTGTTAGCACCCACCTCTCAGAGTTCACCTACTGCATCAAAGTCTAGAGCTGCCAGTCACAGCCCACTGGGAGAGCCAGCTGCCTGCCTCGGCTTGGGGAAGGGGAAGAGCAGTGGTGGTTTCTAAGGGTCTTAAGAGGCCTCAGCCAGGAGGGGTTTGAGAAAGAACCTTAGTCAGATGGGCTGACACAGTGGCTGCTGCAAAGGGCCCAACGCAGGAACACTTGTGAGGCTGGTCCAGGACCGGGTGCGTTTCATTCTGCTGTGCACCTTGCATTCTGTTTGGAGCCCGGCTGAGAGCATGGACAGAATTAGCAGGATGAAGTGTTGGCTTGACTTCTGGGCATTAGCCCTGGTCCAGGCAGACACCAGAATTTCAGCCTGGTGGCTCTTTGGTGGGGGTGGGGAAAACTGTGTGTGCGATTTACTTCCTTTGATGCCCCTCAGTTTTCAGGCAGTCAGTCTCTTTTTGAAATCCAGCCCCCTCTTGGCTGTGCTGAAGGTGACTGGGGTGGTTTTACTTTGTCTGCCCAAGCACAAACCAAAAAGCCTCTCCAAACCTGCTGCTGTCGAGTTAATTGCACGTCATAGCTGGTGAGGTTCCTGTTCACCTGACCCTAGACACCTGGCACAACTTTAGCTCTTGGATGCCAACAAAATGAGGCTGTGCTGTCTGTCAGCACAGCCCACTATCACACGCTCATGCAAGCTGGGGCTCCCGTCTGCACAACCTTGAAAACAGCCCTGGGGAAGCATGGGGGTAGCGTGCTTGCCCGTCCACCAGTGTCCTCTGTGTAGTTTGTGACATGCCCCCACCCCCACTGAGCCCCCCAAACCACAAAGTGAACCCACTGCCATGGGGCCGGTTCCAGTCACAGCGATCCCAGGGGACAGAGCAGAAGGACTCCTGAGGGTTTCTGAGACTGTCGATCTCAACGGGGCAGACAGCCTCATCTTTTTCCCTCCGAGTGGCTGGTGGATTAACCCACAGCTCCCCCCCGGGGTCTTTAAACACAGGCCAAGGAGCAAACAAGGAGCTCTGGTGTTTCAGCTTGCTTTCTCCTTACAGAGCACAGTCAGCACATGCCTTCCCACCATTCGCCTCCCCCAGTCGAGGGAGGTCTCCCTCCATGTGTCACGATTCCCACGTTACAGATGAGAACGGAGGTGCAGGGGCTGGTGACTCTGACCACTCCAACAACCAGGCAATCCTCGACCGCAGACTCAAAGCCAGGCTGCCTGACATTCAGCCTGGAGTCTCCCCAACTGATGGCAGCCTGCGGTGGCTGTGGATGGGATGTGCAATCCAGAGAGGCGGCAATGAGTTCACCTCCCGCTGGCTTGAAGAATCTGTCCCCTGCTGTCCTTCCCTCTCCTAGTCTTTACTGAAGCTGGGCTGGGCAGAGGACAGGGGCAAGTTGGAAAATTCCTGGTTGTGGAACAGACATACTCAGGGTCCAGCCCTACTCCTGGGACATGCTGGCTTGGCAGACGTGGGACACTCACCATCTCCTGCTGTTGGTTCTGCTATCTGTGGAGAGCAGAGGCTGATAGCCCCTTAGTGGTCCTGAGGGAGGGTCCCAGGGCATAAACCTCACATACAGCCCTGCCTTCCAGAATCATATCACTTCCTCCAGGTCCTGCTGCTCATGAGAACCACGGCTTCATCCAGGTGTTCAGGAGTGAAACTGACAGTGTGAGCTCTTTCATACTAAGGTGTGAGAGACTGCCACGCACTGGGTTTCCAGGAGAGAGGCTCCCGGCGCAGTGGGGCTCAGCCTGGAAAGGCTGTTGGGCACCCAGGGTTTGGATTGTCTGGCCTTGCATTTTATGCTCTGCGGATAAATGGACAGAAAACCAATGCCTGGAATTTTATCCTCAGGGGCAGGAAAGGAGTGCTCCTGCAGGGCGTGTGCCCAGGACCCTGTCCTCCACACACCTCAGCTCACGAGGACTTTCCAGGGCTTCTCACTGACCACCGGCCTCCCCCAACCCCCTCTGGAGCAAGTGGAGTCATAATAACCCTGTGTGTTTAGTGACTGGGCTGGACAGAACACACCGACCCAGCGGCTTTCCTAGGCTGTCCTCTCACTCCCCCGCCCCCTCCCGTGCCTTGAAGGGACCCGGGGCAGAGTAAGCTCGGGGCTGCTGGCCAAAAGGTTGATGGTTGGAGCCACCAGCTACCCCTTGGGACAAAGATGAGTCGTCTGCTCCCATCCAGTCATGGGGCACCTCCGGAGGCTCTTCCACACTGTCCTGCAGAGTCACTCTGGCTAGAACCCACTTGACGGCAGGCGGGTTGATTGTCATGTCTTTCTTTATGGGTGCAGATCGCTTGGTCTGTCCACAGCCGACTTTTCTGTGAGCAAACAAGCACTTCGTTGCGGTGCTGCTGAAATCCCAGCAGTCAAGAAAATGAGATTGTTGGTTCAAGCCTCCACATTCCCACCTGGACCAGGAGCTTCCTCCCATGACCCAGTGCCCCCCAGTAGCCCATACTGCCTCCCAGCTCTGCTCTCTGGCTCCCGCAGAGCAAGTTCACTCCCACCTCAGGGCCTTTGCCCTGGCTCCCCTCCTCCTGATAGGCTCTCCCCCTGCTTCCTCCTTCCCTGACCACCTTGCTAAGGCAGACCCCACCCTCTCTGTCATGACGGCCTGGTTTATTCAACCGGAGAAGGTCTGCTTTTGGTCCCCTCCCAGGGATCCCTGGGCCTCTCTTCCTGGTTGCAACCCCAGGGAGCAGCCTCGCACTTGGCACACTGCCTGTGGTTGTCCTAACTGGGGTGAGTTGGCTCTGACCCACGGCAACCCATGGACAGGGGATCAGACGGCCCGCTGGTCCCTGAAGGGGTGGGAGGACATCTCAGGCCTGAATTGGGTTCTTGGGGTCCCTGAGCCCAGAGAGAGGACGCAAACTCCTCATGGCCGCCCAGACAAGAGAGAGTGTAGCCAGGAGGAAAGCTTCTTTGGAAGCCCCTGGGTCCACAAGCTGCCACTCCAGTCTCTTTCCTCACTGCCGTCTGTACCCGTACCCCGCTGTGCTGACTTTGAACTTCCCATTCTCGGGGCTGATGCAGATGTGGATGGGGAGGTAGGGGGGCAGGGGTCGTGTCCAGCTCTGTGTGGTGGTACAGCTGGCCACCCTGGGGAGCTGAGCACTTTGATGCGGGCCTTTTCATCTTCTGCTTATCTCTGGAAGCTCTGCCAGCTCCCCACTCTGGGCTCCTCCCCCATCAACTAGGGTGCCCGCCTGCCCAGCCATCTCAGGGCACAACTTCCCCTTCCTCAAGCAAGGCTGGCCTGCTGGGACTGCCAGCAGTCATCGTGGCACACTGAGAGCAGAGGGGCGTACTGACTGACCTTGAGAACACAGAGGGGGTGCTCAATGGGGCCTTGGGAGGCTCCAGTAACCTCTAAAGGATTGAGGCTGCTCCTGGCATCTCCCTTACTTCCCGCTCCAGGATCTTCTGGAAAGTTCTTTTGCGAGAAGACCCCTCATTCTAGAAGGCTGCGTGTGCAGTGATTAACAAAGTGGACACAGACCATCTGGTTGGATTCCTGCCTGGCTCCTTATTCCCTGGGTGACCCTGAGCAGGTCACCTCCCCTGCATCCTCCTTTAGGCCCTCGTCCGTTAAGAGTGTAAATTGCACATGGCGGTTGTGGGGAGGGCATGAGACATCTACTGAGCATCAAACAGCGCTCGCCACGGGGCAAACACAGACGATCTCGGGCTCCCAGCATGGCAGGATCAGAACGAAGACGGGGAGAGAAGACCCTTGGTGGACGGGCAGTGGATTGACCAGGGACAGTGATGGCGTAGGTCTCTGTGGGCTTGGCTTTGAATTCAACCAGGTTTCCGACAGACCCTGGCTGTGGGAAAGCTGCATCCTCTCTCAGGCTTGGGCTGCCTCCTCTGTAAATGGGAGCAAGGAGACCTGCTGGGGCAGCTCACGGGGCAGCTGTGAGGCGCGGTGGAGCCAACACCATCCAGGACTAGGCTGGCCTGGTCGTGAAGGGGCCAGCAGGCCCGCCTGCATTACCCAGGTTGAGCTTGGTGCAGTTCCCCTGGATCACTGGGCACTTGTACACATCGCCTGTCTTCTGGTGGCCATTGCTTTCCAGTGGGGCGCCCACGACTAGCCTGAGGAGAAAGAGAAGATAAGTGAAGCCATTGGGGGGTGGGGGCAACACTTCTTTCTGCCAAGACCCGATGGCAGTTTGAGGGGAAAACTGGCCTTGGAAGGTCTGGAAGGAATCCTGGAAGGGTGACTGCTCCTCCAAGCTTAGACTTTTGTTTCCCAGGGAGGGACGTCAGACTTTCAGGGAAGAGGCATGGGGTCTGAGGTCTATTTCAGGGTCTAGAGATACAGAGGTAAAGATTACACAGACCTTTCATCACATCTGATAGAAACAGTAACCCTTGAGAGGAGAAATGAATATCTCCAATGTGAGCTAGTTGGGACAGACATTGTGGAGGAGGGAGCGCTTGAGCTGGGTCTTGAGGGATGAATAGGAGTTTGTCACCAGAAGAAATGGTGGAGGGTGGTCATTGCCATTCAGGCCAAAGAAGGATGCTTTTGGAGGTGTGAAATCTTGGCCATCTGTCACACTCTCCAGGGACCTGATGCCTCATCAATTCCTCACCACGCCTCAATGTATGCACTAGTTGCTTGGTTGGCTACCCCACGCCACTCCAACCATGCTCTTCAGTGGTCATAGCTGTTTTGTCCCCTAAGTGACTAAGTCTTTGCTCTCAGTGTGGAAGGCAGTCAATGAGATGGAACAGTGGCCAGGATAGCCACCCAGGACATCTGCCTTGGGCTCATGTCCTGGGTAGTATGGGTTGATCGGTGAGTCCCTCAAAAGCTATGTCCATGTGCACATGGCCTCATTTGGGAAAAAA
>PVJH01017073.1:0-48789 GCA_004026705.1 Nesogale talazaci
CTTCTGCTAAAGAATCTACCTGATCTTGCAAATCTTGTGTAGTGCCTGATGAGGCCTGCATATCCGAGATTAGCTGCCTAGATAATTTGGTATCCTGCAGTTCCAAAGGCCACTGCAGTACTGATCCCTAATCTTACAAATAGGGCACCTAGTTGCACTGCCCTTTAGCTCTTCCTGCCATGTAATCAATAGCAGGGATGAGGACGGGCTCGTTTCCAGGAATAATATGTCTGGAAGGAGAAAGGCTAGCACACATAACTCTGTCCAAATGCTGGATAACTGGGTAAAAGCCCTATTGTTGCCACAAACAAAAACTGAACAATTAAGGGCACATAAGGAGCCCGTATCGCATCTGGGTCTTAAATGTTAAAGGTAAACAAGCGGCCATCTAACTCAGAAGCAATAATGCCCACATGGAAGAAGTACGCAGCCTGTGTGACCACGAGGTGCTGAATGGATCAGATATCAGGCACCAAAGAACTAAAAATTATATCATTATAAATGAGGGGGAGTACAGATTAGGGACCCAAAGTCCATCTGTAGGTGAAGTGGCATTCCCATACAGATGGGTCATGGGAAGAAGACGAACCAGTGTAGTGTAGCAATGATGAAATATTCAACTTTCTCCTAGTTCTTAAAGGCTTCCTCTCCCCACTATTATGATCCCAATTCTACCCTATAAAAACCACATAGGAACCAGAAACATGGGGAAACCAGGAGAGATCCCTTCAGGACCAGTGGTGAGAGTGGCGATACCGGGAGCGTGGAGAGAAGGTGGTGTAGAGATGCGGAGCTGATCACAAGGATCTACATATAACCTCCTCCCTGGGGTACGGGCAACAGGGAAGTTGGTGAAGGGAGACATTGGACAGTGTATGATTTGACAAAATAATAATAGTTTATAAATTATCAAGGGTTCATGAGGGAGGGTTGAGTGGGGAGGGAGGGGGAAATAAGGAGCCAATACCAAGGGCATAAATAGAAAGAAAATGTTGTGAGAATGATGATGGCAACAAATGTGCACATGTGCTTTGCGTACAATAGGTGTATGTTTGGGTTGTGATAAGAATTGTATAAGCCTCCAATAAAATGATTTTTAAAAGTTCATGCAATTTTTTTTATCTTTTAATTCCATTTTCCATGAACTCTTTGATGATCTGTCATAAATGTGATTTTGTATGTATATGTTTTGTGCATATACATAATTAATTTATTTTCCCACAAACTTTATGAAATATATATACACACACACATATACCTATTAATCTGGGTATATGGGCAACTTTATACAAGAGTGTACCCCAAAAGCCTATATATTTTTTCCAGAGCTATACCTTTACTTTTTTTTACAAAACATTCTTACCACCTTCAAAGTACTCTCCGTTGCACTTTTGGAAACATTTTTCAAACTCATTTGTTTGGATGTCTAGTAGCTCCTCTCTTGTTTTTTTTCTTCACCTCGTCTACATCTGCCTTTCATATCCCTCTGCATTTGTGGAAACAAAAAGATTTTCAAGGAGCGAGAGCAAGTGAGTTAAGTTGTGTGGGGCAAGAGAGACATGCTGTTCTTTGCCTAAAACTGGTGGACTGAGATGGCTGTGTGAGCAGGTGTATTGCCTTTTTTGTCCCACACTGTTTTGTTATCTTTTCAGAACCTCTAAAGAGAAAGCTTGATTAACAGTTTGATCTGGTGGAATGAACTCCAAAAGCACTATCCCCTTAACATAAAACAAAACAAAACAAAACAAAAAACCCCAATAAGCTTCGTCTTGATCTTTCATTTCATTTGATGAGTTTTATTTTGGATGAGGTGGCGATGGCATCTTCCACTGGCTTGATTTATGTCTGTTTTCAGGTCATAGGAATGGCACCATGTCTCAACACCTTGGATAATGTCTGGGTCACTTCAGAGCTGCTCTTTCAAAGCAGGGCATGCTTCCACTTTGATGCTTTTTTACTAGTCAGATAGACCCCAAGGAACAAATTTTGTAGTGACCATTTTCATTCCCAAATCTTCTGTTAAAATTCGCTGAACCAAGCTCCAAGATCATCCAGATAACTTCTCCATCCCTGCATTGGTCTGTTGTCAGTCTTTGAGCACAAATGCATGGATTTTGTCAACATTTTCACTTGTTTGGGACATTGGTGGACATCTCAGAATGAGATTTGTCATCAATTGACAATTCACAATTTTTGAAATGAGAAAATCACTTGTACACTTGAGTTTTTCCCATAATGCTCTCCTTGTCAGCTGTTTTCAACATCACTGCAGTTTGGATGTGGAATTTTTTCCTGAGCAAGAAACAAAATTTCTCAGTTGAAAGTTGTTCTCTTAAATTGGCCATCACAAAAAAATGAGGTTTGAGTAAAACCGATTTTATGAAAACATTCATTGTGACCAGAGAGACCTTCCCGGTGATGCCACTGGGGGTGGTGCACTAACTCAGAGTTAGTAGTTTGATTCTTTGCTAGCGGGAAAAATGCATATATGAAAGCACCCCTCCAGTGGAACTGTTATTCATTTTTTTGGGGTTAACCCCTTGTATGTATATATGTATACATGTATATATGTGTGTTATATTTACATATATATAGGGAGAAAATCAGAGAGATACACAAACACAGAGAAACAGGATTATTTGGGGGTGGGTGGCTAGAAAGTACAAGATCCATACTTCAGCCTTTAACTTATAGAGACTGACTGGTACTCTAACTGGTACTCTAACATAACTGGTACTGTTACGTCTCAAAATATGTAGATCAGATATTTAGAAGAATAAAAATTAAAAGTGTTAAAAGTATTCAGGAAAATGGTATACTTATAGTTTGAGGGCAGATCACACAGGGAAACTTCCTTTTGGCTCTGATTGAGTGAGGCCAACCCACAGTATGGAAGGTAATTTGCTTTCCTTAAGTCAATGGATTTAATCAGATGTAATTTCTTCATAACAGTAACTAGACTAGTGTCTTACTAAACAAAAGTTTATATGTAAAATTAATCACCATCTATATGCACAATCATGGGACTGGGAAATGTTTTCTTCAACATACGTTTAAAAGTTCCTAAGAAAATCTGTAGTACAGATAAAACCCCTCAGGAACAATAGTGGGAGTAGCAATATCACGAGGCTAGGGATGGTCGGAAAGGGGAAGGGGAAGAAAGGGAAAATCCATTACAAGGTTGGATAGATAGCACCTTCCCCCCTAGAGGGGGCAAATAACAGAAATGTGTGTGAAGGGAGACAATGGACTGTGTAAGTTATGAAATAAAAATAATAATGATATTGTATAATTGATCAAGGATTCACAAGGGTGGGAGGGTGGGTGAGGGAGGGAAAAAAGAGGAGTTTATACTGAGGATTTAAGTAAAAATGTTTTAGAAATGATGATAGCAACATATGATAAATATGCTTGATAAAATTGATGTATGGAATGTTGTAAGAGCACCCAATAAAATTATTTTTTAAAAGAAAAAAATAAGAAAAAGATCTGTAGTGAAAGAACCTGCTTAACCTTTTCTAAGTTTGAATAATAAACCCAGTTTTCAATAACCAATATTCTGTGGAACACATAATAAAGACATTACTTAACTGGGTGTACTTTTAGTAACAAATAAACTCATAAACTCAGTGTTGAGTCAGGATTTGTTTCAGATATGTTGATCAACTTGACCTGTCCTTCAAGTTGTTGATAATAGAAAAATTAATAATATACAGGAATATGTGTAGGTGACTGTTAATAATATTGTTTGGATGGGCCCTTGTGTGCTTGTTACTCGATTGGTGAAAGATGAAATATAAATATTTTTGGAGAGATATTGGATTCAAGGAACCCAAAGACAGTCTATTGTGAAGTCTCAAACTCTGTACTACGAAATAGCCCTGTAGCTTCTTTGGTTACCGAGGCTAAACACCAGTGGTGTTCGGACCATTGTTGGTGTCTTTGGACCTTGATATTTCATAAAGGTGAAAGAAATCAGACCTAATTTATGGCTTCTTGAATGTCTTCTTATGTTCATCACTCATGAAGTTAGAAGCATCACCATTGGACTTGTGTGTTTTAGACCAGGTCGACTAAAGAAACAAATCCAGTGACACTCACAAATGTGTAAGAGAGATTTTTCTACCAAGAATGAATTATGTATCAATAAACCATTCCAGCCCAGTCCAACTCAAGTCAATAAGTCCAATACTTGTTCATAAGTCCCTCTTCAGACTCACGAAGCCACATGCAATGATGTAGAGTACAGAAACATCACTGCCAGTAGGTGGAGAGGAGTGTGAATCCAATGGCAGTGGCTCTTGATAGCAGGAAGGTCAAAGAGAGAGAGAGAGAGAGAGAGAAAGAGAGAGAGAGAGAGAGAGAGAGAGAGAGAGAGAGAGAGAACTCCCAGGATTCTTCTTCTGAGAAGACAGCACTCACAAGTAGGCACCAGCAGGTAGCAACCTGATTGCACACTACACTCCACCCCGGCACTTCATGTTGACACAAAATTATGTTATTCCCACCAGAGACTTCCCTAAATCTGGCAGATATCTCCAGTTTTTAGAACTAGTTTTCTCATGGATAGATAGCATATGGATAGATAGATAGCAAGTATTCCTCACACACTCCAGTTAAAACTATGCACTTTGTTTTCCCCTTGTTTTTACTCTTGATGCTGAGCCTTTGGACAAGTCATTGCCTTTCTCAGGGCACCCTTCACCTCTTTGTTTCTAATTGTGTAAATAAAGGGATTCAGAAGTGGGGTAAGGATAGTATTGAGCACAGATACGACCTTATTAATCTTAAAGGAGGAGTGCGTGGAGGGTCTCAGGTACATGAACAGAACAGCTCCGTAGAGCAGGGAGACAACGGTCAGGTGAGAGGCACAGGTAGAGAAAGCCTTCTGGCGTCCAGAAGCTGAAGGAATCCGTAGAATGGTAGACAAGATGTAGATGTAAGAAATCATGGTTAATAAGAGTGAACCTGGGATGACTAAGATGGTGGCCATAAGACCCATGAACTCCAAAAGTGTGGTGTCAGTGCAGGCTGCTTTCAAGATGGGACCAACGTCACAATAGAAATGATTGATGACATTGCTGCCACAGAATGACAGCTGGACAAGTAGTAGCATCTGACAGAAGACAATGGTGAAACCTACTCCCCAGGAGCTGAGGGCCAGCTGGAGGCAGACGTTGCTGGTCATTATGGTGGAGTAACGAAGGGGCTTGCAGATGGCTGTGTAGCGATCAAAAGACATCACAGTGAGAATGAGGAACTCTGTTGTGCCCAGGAAGAAGTGGAAGAAGGCTTGTACCAAGCAACAAGGAATGCAAATGACTGCTCTTGCCACCACAAAGGTTTCTAGCAGTTTGGGGATGACTGTGGTGGTGTACCAGATCTCAAGGAAGGACAAGTTGCAAAGGAAGAAATACATTGGGATTTGTAGCTTAGGCTCAGCCCAGACTATGACAATAATGAGCCCATTGCCGGCAATGGTTAATATGTAGATAAGGAAGACCACGATAAAAAGAGGAGTTTGTAGTCCTTGGATCCCAGGAAAACCTAGGAGAATGAACTCTGTAATTGCTGTGCCATTTCTCATGATATCCTAGAACAACAGAAAAGAAAGAGCTTCTCAGAAGTCTTATATTCAAGCTTACTTGAATACAGTTTGGACACACAAAGAAGGAGGATTCTAGGTCCTTTGGCACCACCACCCACACATGTACATGTACATACATACTTATGATTTGGTTTGTTCCTTTGTGACCCCAATCAATTTTAATGGACTATGAAAGTATTAAGTACACTTGAATATCAAACAGTGCCTTTAAATAATTCTTATGTAGCTATAAGAAAAATGTATAGGTTTATATTCAATAAGACATATGATTATTTTTTTGGCATCACTGACTCTGGTGGTGGGAGTAGGAGGCCCAGGCTTTGCTCCTGTGGAGCCGCTGCTGGAATTGAACCTCCATCCCAGTGGGCAACAGTCCCGCGTACAGCCACTATGCCACTGGGGCTTAGCCTGACATATGATTATTTTTAATGAACAGTTTTATATAATGGCATGAATACAATTATGAGTTTAAAATCTTAATACTCAGTCCCATATTATACTCATAATGAAAATTCTTGAGTTTTGTAATATAGCTATGTATATAAAAAAGATGAGTATAAACAGATAAGGGGACTTCACAATATTCATGGAAAAAATGGAATTGAAGGACAATGAAGTTTCTCCATAGAGAGTTGAAACCCCTAGCAAGGATGGGAAAAAAGTGGAAACCCCCTTGTATGTGTATTTAAATAACTAAAAAACAATGCCATGATATTAGTGGTTCAATTTGGATTAAGCCACAGAGTTCTTAGAAATTTTAATAATAATCCACTTTCAAATTTCATTTCAGATACTGTTTTTATTGAAGGAGACAAAAAATTCAAAATTAAATGTATAAAACTGATGGGTAAGGAGGGAAATAAAATAAACTTTAACTCAACATACCAAGATCAACTGAATTCATCTCTTGTATAAAAGTAGCAATTATCACATATTGACTCTAAATCATGGCAGCCCTGTACATGTCATAGTAAAATTGTGCTTCATAGAATTTTAAATGGCCGATGAAAGAAAGTTTTATTAGCATATGCATCATACATTGTACAATTTAATAATGCAGTCATATTTAGAAGATTTCTGCAATCAACACCACAATCAATTTCACAACATTTTTTCTTGAACTTATTGCTGTTAGGTCCTCATCTCCCTTTATCCTCCCGTGCCATACCCCCAGGTGATTATCAATCCCATTGCTAGTTCTAAGGATCTATGTATTCTGAATTTCAAAGACAGTAGATCATACAAAGCACAACAGAAATCAAGCAAGCAGCAAAAAAGAAAGGGAAAAAAGCCCTCAACAGCAATGACAAAGCAAAACATAGAAAAACATCAATCAATAAGAAAGCAGAAAATACTAAAAAGTGAAACAACTTCAAAATGGAGATCAAATGATCATGTATCACCTCTTAATCTAACAATATCTGATACAATCACCTTTACAATGTTCTCTGTCTGATAGCAATCCTATACACTTCCCTGGACTATGGTCAGATGAGATTCACCAGAGGTTTAATCCATGAGGCAGAGACCCTGCAAATGAATTTTGGTCTTTCACAATCATCTATAGTCTTCTGCAAACCAGGTGTTCACAATTCAGCTCCCATATGATTTCCACCTTCAGATTTGGATTTTATTATTTACAGTCCTTGAATTACACAGGCTGGCGTGCTTCTCCCATGGGGATTTAGTTGATGCCTCATTTAGATGACTACTTTTTTAATGATAAACCTTTAAGACCCCACATACTATTCTTTCTGATAGCTGGGGATCTCTAGTTTCTTTACCACATTTTGCTGCAGCACCCATACCTTCTGTGATCTCTTCATGAGGGTGACCATCAACAGGGCCATTCCATAAAAATGAATTGTTCTTAGACTGGGACTAAACTTAAGTGTGAGTGCCATTTGTACATCTATGGTTTATATATGCCTCTAGTTTACCTTTCAGACATCATTACCATTTTATTATACAGAACATTACAAATAATTCTCTTGGGACATAAAGTAATTTTGTTGATGGTGTTATTAATTTAATGACTAGGACTTTCTTATAAGATTCCTCTAGGTCAGCAGTTCTCAACTTGTGGGTCGCAGACTCTTTTGAGTGTCGAACGACCCTTCACAGGGGTCACTTGATTCATAACAGTAAGAAAATTACAGTTATGAAGTCGTAAAGAAAATAATTTATGGTTGGGGGGTCACCACAACATGAGGAATGGTATTAAAGGGTCGCTGCATTAGGAAGTTTGAGAACCATGCTGTAGGTGGATTTAAATGTTCAACCTTTGGGTTATCAACCAAGTGTGTTAAACATTTATTTCACCCACTATCTCCTCTGGGATATAGTAAGTAGTGCTCTTCAGTGAATAAAGACCCATTAGATGTTAGCCTAAAAAGAGTGAAAAGAATAGTTTATGCAAACAAAACAAATTAGAAATTCTGGAAAATACATTCCTACCAAAATGTTCTTTCGTTTTTATCTATTCATGTCAAATACTGTTTGCACATGAAATTTGTAGGCTAGGAACTTTCTTTCTACTCTCTGTTAACAAACCTAAGCCACTGTTACTAGAAAGTAATAAATTCTCCTTTATTAAATTAAGGCTATTTTCCCTTATTATTTTCATTTGATATGAGTAAGGTAAATTCCTGTTGAAATGAACTGCACAGTTTTCAAGGTACATAGGAAACTATCAAATAGGCAGCTTATTGTTCATTGGTATGCTCCTAAATTCTTCCTCATATGAGAAAACACACAAAATTACTTCCTTTTCCTCCTACCTCTTTTTAGATGAGGAAAGAATTATTCTTTTATCATCCACAAGCTCCAAGAAACTAAAGAAATTTGTAGCATTTAAACTTCTTCTAATGGCCAATATACCTTAGTTTG
Source organism: Nesogale talazaci (assembly GCA_004026705.1). NCBI lineage: Eukaryota > Metazoa > Chordata > Mammalia > Afrosoricida > Tenrecidae > Nesogale > Nesogale talazaci. The sequence continues at coordinate 8,498 of PVJH01017073.1, forward strand.
TCGAATTTAATTCATTCAAATTTGTGCTCAAAACTCCAGCATTTTCAGAACTAAACATAGTATTCCCACAGGAAATATTGAAAAATCAAACAATTGGTTTATAAATTCAGTTTCCTAGGACTTTAAATCACTATTGAGGCCTAGAGTCCTCTGCACATCACTGTCTCTGATAGCTATTGCCATTGAGTTGTTTCTGATTTATCCAAATTAAGGGTCACTTTTCAACCTCTTCAATGGCTTGGGATCTTTGCTTTGTGGTTAATAATTTCAGACCTTTTTCTGCATCGGTCACTTTAATCACATTTTCTTACAAAAGGTTGGATAATGGTGACAGTCATACTGTTTTCAGCTGCCAAATCACACAAGTAGGGACTGGCCTCAGATTCCTCAGTGATTTCCTTCTTCACCTTTATCATGACTCTCAGTTTTCCTCTTAGTCAACTTTCTTTGGAGACATGGTTTCAATATTTTTCACAAATAAAGCAGAATACAAACACACACACACACACACACACACACACACACACACACACACTCCGACCAATGCTTTGAACGCACTGGAACAAGCACTGCAGGTTATCTGAGGTTGTGGTGAGACTTGACGAGAGACTCACTCAGCCTGTGCAGGTTGTTTCAAGATGGATTTAATGAGCAAGGCTACAAAAAAACTGAGCAGATTAAAAAAATTGCTGTTGGAGTAATGGAAAGTTTCAGGTTGGTTGTTGTTTGACAACCAAGCTATCACTGTAATGGGCTGAGCCTGCATAAGGTAGATAGGGAATTGTCTTTATCGTCACACACAGTGTCATAGGCTTTCTAGCCCCAAATAAAATTTGCAAGGTCTAAGCACCCTGCGATTTGGAGAATTAGACCTATTAATTTCACATGCCTTTATTGAATTTACCATTTTGAAAATCCTACTGGTGCTTATAGATAGGGAGGGAGACCATATACAATCTTTCTTTTTAAATTTTATTTTTATAACTCCTCAAGTTGCAAATTTCTAAATGAACAATGCTACCATTGTTCTAAAACTCTAACTCCTTCAGAAAAAGACTATGGGTATACATTGCAGTATTTATATTTTTTAATTAAAAGATCACTTATTGAGGGTTTTTACAACTCTTATCCATACATCAATTGTATCAAGCATATTTGTACGTATGTTGTACTTATTCTTTTCTAGACTTTTACTTTCTATTGAGCTTTTGGTATCAACTCTTCTTCCCTCCACTCTCTTGAACCCTTGATAAGTTATAAATTGTTATTTTTTGATATCATACGGCGACCTTAGCAGAAATATCTATGGGAGTAGGAGACCTCATACTTTTTTCTGAAGAGTGGCTGGTGGTTTTGAACTCCTGATTTTCTGGTTAGCAGTTCAATGTGTAACTTACTATTTCACTAAAGCTGAAAGCTGTTCTATATCTTAGTACACAAGGTTCCATTGACAGTCTTGTGGAATGCTGCTGATGTATTGCACTGGCCAGAAATAGAACTCAAGTGCCCCGTATGGAAAGGAAACATTCTACCTCTAAACCACCACTTCCTTAAAAAAATCTAAGTTCTAGAGAAATTAAGTCAGAAAAGAGAAGTGGAAGAGAAAAAATGCATTCCAAGCTAGGATCCAATGTTTGTGGACATAGAGGTAGAACAGAAATTCCACCTTGAGCAGAAATGAGTACTCAGGTTGGTCCTAGCATGTTTGATAAACTTACAGATGGGGCAGGCTTCTGGGGGAGCAGCTAAATATCATCGATTCTTAAAATTGTTGGAGGGGAAAATATTGAGTCAAGGAGTTGCTAACATGGCAAATATGTGTGTATTGTTTGTATCTGAATGTGAGTGTGGAAGGAGTGGCATGGTGTTTGTTGGTCTCCCCGATGCCTGCTTTATGAAAAATATCAGAATGAGTCCTTTTGAGATCCTGGTCACAGACAGCAGTGCTATGCTATCTAGGTGATAAAGTAGGGTGTGTAAAGGGAGAGACGTATTCTCTTCACTCTTGTAAGGGACCTGGCCTGAGTTTGCATTATAAGGCCCAAGTAGCAGCAATAGGAGAATCAACAGAATTAGCAACAGCATTCAACAGAAAGATACAATGCAAATGCAAGGATATTGAACCAGGGGTATCTGTCTGGACAGCTAATTATACTGGGTTGTGTTGTGAATACACATAATATTTTTGAGATTCTGAGAAAGTTTAGAGGTCTTGAGTTAGCAAGATAGCAATATCCAGTGAAATACCAGAAAATTACTTTAGCAGGAAATTAAATTTATGTGGAATTTTAAATATTGAACTGAACACTAAAGGAAGATGAGGCTTTCTACTTCCATAAACAGCCCAGTCTTGGAAACCTGCAGGGGCAGTGCTCCTGTGTCGTAGGAGGTCTCTGATCTAGAAGGGCCTCACTGGCTAAGAGTCTTAGTCAGCATTTCTCAACCTGCAGACCATGACCCCTTTGGGGGTTGAATGACCCTTTCACAGGGGTCACTTAAGACCATTAGGAAATACATATTTAGCCAGTCACTACATAGTTAGCCACTTACTGAATTGTATTTTCTATTGATGTGGTTTTCTAAGTAGACCTCAAGTTCTTTTAGGCCAACAAATGTATCTACAGGAACTTGCACAGACCTGGTAAAAATAAGCCTGCAAGGTATTTAAAAATAATTATGTAAATGAAAGACCTATTGTTATAGCCTTCAGTTATCTATAAGTTTGTATAGATTGACACATGCATATACTTATATGTGCTGCCATTTCTTATTTCAAATGCTGGAGATATAACAGCTTGTTGAATAATTTGTCAGAATCTTTTTCTACTTCCAGCTTTTCTTTATTTGACATTTTGTTGGGCTAGTGTAATAAATTCAGCAAATTGTCCACACAATAACCCATACACATTTGTTTCTTGACATTGATTGCAATCATTTATCCCCCTTCCTCTCTTCCTCCATTTGCTATCTTTTCCAACCTTTCATGCCTTCAGGACTTTAATTCTGTGCAAATGCCACCTTTTTGATCTCCTAAGGCTGATTGTTCTAAGGATTGGCCTTTCTGTATGTGGGTTTTGCTGCATGCAAACCTGCTTGCCTGATTTTTCTCTAATTAGATATATAATTTCTTACATACTCAAATTATTCAGACTATCCTGGTTACAGGTAGCTTTTCATGTTCAATGGTGCTTAGATTAAATTCTTTTGCCCAAGACCTTGCCTATCTTAGTTATGATGATTATGGCTCTCAATAATCTTGTTTTTCTTAAACTTTTCTTAGTCTAAGATAAAAAAACAGTGTTATAGATTTATCTGCTGCTCTGGGCAAGGGCAGTGGAAGTTTTGCCTTATTGCTTTAATTGCAGGAAATATGTATGTAACAAAATATTTTCAAGTTGTACATTTCAAAGAAGTTAACAATAGCTATCATTTCTAACCATACTCATAACCATTCCCCAAATTTCCTGTTTCTTTTTTAAGTGTTAATGGGAGCAAATTTCTCTTTTTTAAGACTTTAAATATGGAATAAATTTAAAAGAAACCCAGTGGTTGACACCTTTGAAACAGGGACAGTCAGTATATGCACTATAGGTTCCACAAAGAGACATGCATCTAGAATCAGTACTTGTGGACTGCATTGAGTTAGAATGCAAATAAAGACAACCAGCTTGAAATTCATTCTCAGGATTGATGACTTCTATCAAAATGCAATAAATAAACATTTTCTTTCATTTTAAAAGCTCTAAGTTCACATGCTATTGTGATGACTTTTCTGCTTGAAACTGAAATTAATTTATTAGAATTTATTTCAAGACTACAAGGCATCAAAGCAAGCTTTATATATTTATTCTACAGAAAAGCAAAACTTTATGAATAATAGCATTCTTTCTGTCTTTGTGACAAAGGAATACTCACAGCACTAGTGATTCCCAAGGAAGCACAGTCAGTCCCAAGGTGTGTCCTTGACCACAAGTGGGCCGAAAGGAAATAAAGCAGAAAATGGCCACAATCAATCTAATTGGAGGAGAAAGGTTTTTGTTTTTTTTTTTCCTTTTTAATCTCGCGAAAGGAATCCCTCTTAAATTTAAGGGACGTGGCAATCTTTAAAATGGAATGAAGTCCATATGTAAAGCTTTCAAGAAATGGCAAAATTTCTTCAGAATCTAGGAGAATTATATTCAGAGTGATCAGTTCATAGTGGGTCAAGATTTCTTCTCTCAAAATAATGATTTGTTAGTGGGGCCCTTTCAAAGCTTCCTTTGGGACATCAGCCTCCATGGATGTGTTCCAGAGAATCCCAGGAGATAAGAGCTCACCAAAAGTTTATTCTTAAATCAAGCTGAGGAATTTGTAGTTTTCTTAGTTGTAATTGGTACAAGTGATTTCTGAAATCCTGAGATAATTAGCCATAGTCTAAGAATCAGTGGTTTTATGTGCTTTTGGCTCTTGGATCTCCCAGTTTCTTTTCACAGGGAAACCATTGGTAATTTAATTAAGTGGAGTTTTCTAATGAACTGAATTAATCCAAGGGTAGAAAATCTGATCAATATTTCATATAAACACATTTTTGTAGCAATGAAAGAGCGAACAGGATATAATTAAATTTTATTTTCTTCTGCATTCTTTCATGGTGATAGGTGAAAAGACAATATGAAAGGTGATAAAGGGAATTTACAGATATAGCATGCTCATATAATGATATCTGTAGGCTGAGATGCTATGAAATAGGAGAGTTCAAGTCATTAGTTTAAAAATCAACGTTCACTTCCGGGAAGATGGCACCAATCAATGTAAGGACACTCTCTATATTCCCTGTGAGTAGTCGATGGTTCTGCAGGCGAGTGGGCCAATTCAGGGGATTCAGACCGAGCCTTAGTCTCACAGCACCCCAGGGACCTTTTGGCAGGTTGCCCAGAGATGGCGCAGCAGTACTCACTGCCACACACATTTCCCTGTGTTTCCCCACACCTGACACCACAGAGCTTCGTGATCCCGGCATAGCAACACATGGCAAGGGTGCCCTGGTTCTCCCTGGCCCAACAGGCCTGGGAACCATGCTTCCCTGTGACCCGACCTTACAGCTCCCTGCGATTCTTGCCAGAGACCAGTGTACCTCCAACCCTTAAGTTTCCCCTCTTTCTCTCTCCCAGGTTTTTGCCACTAACCCAAGCACATGCACTACCAGTCCACCCTCTCCCCTGCATGTTCCTGTGCTACCAGCCTGTGCTCTCCTGTGATACTCCACACTACCAAGAGGGCCAAAATAGATTGCCTCTCTAAAGGACCACAAGGTCGTCCACCTAGACTTCTCTGGGATCTGGAGGCTGAAGACTGCTGCAGCCAGCAAATCTGAATTCCATTGCTGACCCCTGAATACTCCCCTAATAGCAAGGGTGCAGTTTGGCCCTCCAGATAGATAGCCCTAGTTTTTTAGGGAGAGGACCAGTGTCACTGAGAAAGAGACACTACTCAAACCTTTGACACAAATTGCTTCAGGTAGTTCTTACACGTATTCATTTTTTAAAAGGTCATTTAATTGGGGGCTCTTGCAGCTGATAAAAAATACCACAGGGAACATTTTCTCTCCAGGGTGCTGGAACTCAGCATGCCAGGGATACTCGGTGATCTTCTCTTCCCCTGGAAAGGTAGCCAGAGAACACAGGGTCCCATTGGCCTTAGCCACACCACCTTCTGATCAGAAGCCCCTCTTTCCTGGGACACCAACTACAAAAGCCTATACCCCCCACCCCCCGCTGGGACTGTCTGTAAGAAGTGGAGAATTCTGAGTTGTGCAGCAATCTACTATAAAAGAGGCTTCTGTTATAAACACAAATAATTGATAGATGGCACTCTCCCTTAAGTTTGATAAGGCTGATAAGAGACTCTGGTAGATTTAATATGCCCCTCATGCAAGAGGATCCCCAGAACCTAATTCCCACACCTTGACAATACACATTTTTCTCTAAATTACCAAGTAAAATCATGTCTCTCATAATCCTCTTTACCAACTCATTAAAAATTAACACATTTAACAACAAAGTTTCCTAAGCTTAATACCAGTAATGAAAATATACTCCCAGGCATCTATAACCTATTTTCCCATACACACAACTGACACACCCTTTTAATCTATACACAATCTCTTCTCTGGCAACTAACTGACTTTCCCCTAATCTGAAGACCCAGCCCCTCCTCCCTACAAATCACAGAAGCCAAAGCAACATCTTGGTTTCATTCACGATGCAGTGCAGACATTAGCCAACAGTTTCTGGTGAAGCTACCAAAAAAAAAAATCTAGAGAAATGGAAATGAATTGCTGAAGATGACCCAAGCTTACCAGTTTTCACAGAAGAAGCAGCCAGATACAGAATGATGTTGAGTGGCAAACAAGAGATGAGGGGGTCAATCCTGAAACAGATGACAAAGGAAAGATACAAGAATCCAAACGAAGAAGGGAAATTCACGAGCTAAATGATGAGGTAGCAGAATTCAGCAACAAGGTGAAAGATCTCAACAATAGAATGGAATAAATGGAAAATTGAATCAGAAATCTGGAAGATAACCTAGCAGAATCCAGCAAACAAGAAAGGCAAACAAACAAACAAACAAACAAAAAGCAAAAGAATATGAAGAAAGTATGAGGAAGATGTGGAATTCCATGAAGTGTAACAATATTTGAATTATTGGGGTCCCTGTGGCAGTTACATAATTTCCTGTCAACTTGTGAAGGTGTGGAATCTAGCCCATCAATCAGTTCATAGCAAATGAGGCCTCTGTGTGGACATGACCTTCTCCAGAGGATTCTGTCTTACCCCCTGGAGGGACACACAGTCTCCCTGTGAGACATTGCTGTTGAAAAGCCACATGGAGCTATGCTGATGAAACCAGAGTCATGGAGCTAGAGCCACATGGAGACCCAAGTCAGCCCTGAGGTGCTTCTACCACCACTGATCCACAGACTTTCATCCCACTGGCCTGTGATCTTCCTGCATTTGGTGTCATTTCATGTGTTTCATGAGTCTGAAGAGAAATTTACGGACTTGTATTGGACATATGAGCTAATAAATATAGGACTTATAGACTTGATCTGGACTAGGTTGAAATGTTTTCTTAATATACAATTTTCTTAATATATAATTACTCTTTACATAGAGTTCTTTCTTATACACATATGAGTGTCTACGAGTTTTTTTCTCTGGTCAATCCAGACTAACACTGTCCCTGAGCAGGAAGAAACAAATAGGCCTACAGTTAAAATAGTAAGAGTCTTCTGGGAAGAAAATTTCCCCAGTATTACAAAGGAGGAGATGATAACCATCCAAGAAGAAGAGAGAACATCACTTAGATGAATTCCACTGCCAAAAAAACACACCACCTAACATCAAGACATGTAATAGTCAAATTATTCAACTTGAAAGGAAAGGAGAGGATCATGAGAGTTGCTAGAGAGAAAAAGGAAGTCACATACAAAGATAAACAGGTACGAATGAGTTCAGACCTCTCTGAAGAGACCATTAGAAAAGAAGAAATTGGAGCAACATATTTCAAAAATTGAAGACAACAACTACAACCTAAGAATCTTTTATCTAATAAAGCTTTCCATCAAATTTAAAGGAGAAATAAAAATTCTCTCAAATAAAAAATATTTAGAGTATTTAGATACAAAGAGTATATATATAGAGTATTTAGATATTAGTATAAGATAATGAAAGACAAGAATGGGCATTACATAATGTTCAAGGACCAAGAACACATTACCATAATTAACTTAATTTTGTTTTGCTTTGACATCACTGCCCTGGTGGGAGTAGGAACCCATAATTAACTTATTTGCATACAATGGAAGACCCTCAAAATCCATCAACCAAGTCCTCAAAGAGATGAAAGGAGAAAAAAGCAAGCTTGAGGACATTCAACTTGTGGGTCACAACTCTTCTGGGGCTCGAACAACTCTTTTGCAGGGGTTGCCTAAGACCATCAGCAAACATATATTTTGATGGTCTTAGGAACTGCATGTGGGTCTTCCCACAGGCAGATATGTCCACATATGAGTACCTGGCATGAAGACTGTTACCCAAGCTACACCCTGCTTCAAGACAAAATTCATTTATTTGTAATTAGAAATAAATATTTCACAATATATAATTGCATATTATTTTTGTGGTTATTACTATGCTTTCATTATATTCAATTTCTAACAATGAAAATACATCCTACATATCAGATATTTACAGGATGATTCATACCAGTAGCAAAATTACAGTTAGTAGCAATGAAAATAATTTTATGCTGGGGTCACCACAATATAAGGAACTGTATTAAAGGGTCATGGCATAAAAAAGGTTGAGAACCACTGATTTAAAGAATATGGCAAAACAAAACCAGCATTATTAAAATATGCTACCAGGTCTTTATGGGCAAGAAAACAACAACTGTAGCTGATGAACTTGAGATCACCACAGAGTATAACAGTACCCAGAAACCAAAACACGGTAGACAGTACCCCAAATTTCACAAAGCAAATGGAGAAATGAAGACAAGAAAAAAACTCACATGCATATATCACTCTAAACAGGGAAGAAAGAAAAATATCAAACACAAACAGTTAAGAGATGACAGTGTCTAATCTACAATTGGATTTAATTAAACTGAATATTAATGGGTTAGGCATGTCTATAAAAAGAAAAAGAGTAGCAGACTGGATTAGACAACAGGATCCAGCTATGTTCTGCCTACAAGAGACACATCTCAAACTCACAGGCAAAAATAGACTGAGAACAAAGGTTGGCAAAGTATTTCCCAAGCTAGTGGCAATGAAAAAAAAAAGCAGGGGTGACAATATTAATGTTCCACAAAATAAACCTCAAAGTACATAAGATAACGAGAGACAAGAATGGGCATTACATAATGTTCAAGGACCAAGAACACATTACCATAATTAACTTAATTTTGTTTTGTTTTGACCTCACTGCCCTGGTGGGAGTAGGAACCCATATTTAACTTAATTGCACACAATGGAAGACCCTCAAAATCCATCAACCAAGTCCTCAAAGAGATGAAAGGAGAAAAAAGCAAGCTTGAGGACATTCAAACACATGGAGATTATTCAATACATTTTCTCTACTGCACCATTAAGCTGGAAATCAACAATAGAAAGAATAGACAAATAAAGACAATAACTTGAAGACTAAACAATTAACTTTTCAAAAATGATTGGGTAATAATTCAAATAAGAGAGGAAATTAAGAAATTCTGAGAAGCTAACGAAAATGGTAACAAGACGTACCCAAACCTAGGTGTCATTTTATTGCATTAAATGCACACATGAAAAAGAGAGAATCACGATCATCTCCTTAACAAAACATCTCCAACAATTATAACAGAGATAATAGCCTAATCTTCCTAACAGCAAAAGAAAAGAAATTATAAGAATTAGAGCAGAAATAACCAAAAAACCTCTTCTATAGTTAAATTTGTCAAAAATAGCCCGGTACTGGTGTAATAATAAATACTCAGCCCAATGGATCAGGACAGAAAACCCAGAATAAAAATGTCCACATACAAGCAACTAATTTATGACATAGTCCAGAAAACATTAAATGGGAAGCAGATGCCCTCTTTGATAAATGATGTTGGAAAAATTGAATATCCACTCACAGAAGAATAAAACAAGACCCATATCCGACTCCATGCACAAAAACAAACTCAAGGTGGATCAAAAACCTAAATGTAAAACCCAAAGGATTATCATTAAGAAATTGGGGGGAAAGCTAGGAACTCTAGTGCACAGAATACATGGGTTATTAGAGATAACAAATGAAACATACTTCATGGAAGATAAAACAGATGAATGGGACCTACTAAAAATAAAACACTTTTTTGGTATTCCCCGGGTAGTTCCATCACTCTGCTCCCCCTGTGTCTCCAGTGCTGTCCCCCACTGTGCCATGGTTCAGTGAGGGACGCCTTGCTTTGTGAAGGGGCAGGCCCTATGGTCCTCTCTGTGTCTTGTCTGCTCAGAGTAGGAACATCATCCTCAGGGCTTGTTTGTCCAGGATGTCCTCTCCTTCCTCTCCATCCCTTTGCATTTCTCCTGTGTTCTCTAATCCGACGTGTCTCTCTTCTCAAACTGCAGCCCCAGTGCTGTCCTCTGAAGTGCATTCAACTGAGGGTATGTGTGGCTACACAATTGGGTTTGTGGCCTGCTCTGTAGTCTTCTCTATTGGTTCCCTGATACATGCTGGTATGTTATATTCACATCTTAGTGCATCGAGTTGAAGCCTAGTTTCTCCCTCTTCTGTGGAGATATGAACAATACCCTCCTTTTGGGTGGGTTAGTGCCCTGTCCACCCCCTAACCATGTCTCCTTCCCCTATCTTTCCCCCTTATTTAGTTTGCTGCTGTATGTATCCCTGGTTTAAGTTTGACTCCTGCCATAGTTGCTGGACCTCATCCGAGGGATGTATGCATATAGTAGCTTTTCTCCTGTGGCCACAGCCCCTTAAAAACCACTTTCCTCTGTGGACTCATGTTGTACTTCTCTTCTTGTACTTGACTTACTTCAGCTAGCATGATTTCCTTCAGCTCTTCCCACGTGTCAATGTGCTTCATGCATTCTTCGCTGCTTTTTAGGGAGATGTAGTACTTTGTAGACTTTGGAGACAGCGCATGTCACCCCATCAGACTCTACTGGAAAACACTCATAAAGGCCAACAAATAGACCTTGAACTATCTATAGGGTTTTCTATTTTAGTCAGTGACTTTCTTTTTGTTATTGTCATTTTGCTTTTGCTTCTGTTGTTGTTATTGTTTTGTTGGCTTTGACTTCCTTTGTTGCTTTATTTGGCTTTTCCAGGTTTTTACACTTATTAATGCATTGGTATGTCTATCCAGATGAGAAAGGCAGGATAAATAATTCAGAGATGAAAAGAATGGTGGGACAAAGGAAAGTAAAAGGAAATAGAGGAAAATAACCAGGTGGCAAAGGAGATTTATAGAGGCCTAAATACGGGTACATACATATATAAGTACATATAAAATGAGAGAGGAATAGAACTATGTGCTCATATCTATATGTTAAGAATTAAGGTTGCAGATGGACCTCCACTCAAATACTTCTTTAACACAAGAACGCTTTGTTCCAACAATCCAGCGTTCTATGTTGGTCACCTTCCCGACACGATCGCTGAAGACAAAATGGATGCATAAGCAAATGTGGTGAAGAATGCTGATGCTGCCTGGCTATTAAAAGATATAGCATCTGGGGTCTTAATGACATGATGATAATAAGCAAGTGGCCATCTCGCTGAGAAGCAACAAAGTCTACGTGAAAGAAGCACATCAGCCCGTGTGGTCATGAGGTGTTAATGAAAGCAGGCATCAGGCATCTGAGGCCCAGAACAAAACCATACCCAAGGTGAGTGGGGGTGGGGATTGAGTGCTAAAGCCCCTATGTAGACAATTGGACATCCCCTCACAGAGGGGTCACAGGGAAGAGATGAACCAGTCAGGGTACAGTCTAGCACTGATGAAGCAAACAACTTTTCTCTAGTTCTTTGGTGCTTCCTTTACCCCACTATCTTAACCTTAATTCTACTTTCAGATCACATTAGACCAGAGCATTCACACTGCTACAGTTAAGAGTCTGCAGCACAGAGTATCCAGGATAGATTAGACCCCCTCCCCCAGGGCCAATAACGAGACTAAAAATACCAGTAGGATTAGGGGATGGAGAAAAGGGGAATCAATCACAAGGATCAATATAGAACCCCCGCCCAGGGGAATGAATTAACAGAAAAGTGGGTGAGAGCTGATGGAGGACAAATGTAAAATATGGAAATATTAATCTATAACTTATCAAGGGTTCATGAGAGTCGAGAAAGGGATGAGGGTGTAGCTGATATCAGGGACTCAAGTGAAAAGAGAATACTTTGAAAATGATGAGGGGGGCATATGTGCAAATGTGCTTGACAACACTGGATGAATGTATGGATTGTGATAAGAGATGTAAGAGCCCCCAATAAAAGTACTAAAAATAAATGAAATACTTGAGTTCATTGAAAGACTTTATTAAAACTGTCAAAAAAGAGCACATAGACTGGGAAAAGATATTTAGTAATGACATTAACAAAGAACTAATTACTAAAATCTACAGAATTTTACAAGCATACAAGATAAAATCTAACAGCCCTCTGAGAAGGTTGGGCAACAGACTTGAACAGATGATACACAAAGGATTACACTTGAATGGCTAATACATGAGGAAATGATCCCAGTCATTAGTCATCCAAGCAATGCAAATCAAAGCAGCTCTTAGTTACCACCTAATGCTCATTACTGTAGCCAAGTTTAAAAAAACTGAACAAAAAATGTTGGAGAGCTAGGAACTCTTATTCACTGCTGATGGACTTGTAAAGTTCTGGAACTTGAGCGCAGAGGCAAAGTACCCAAACACGAGAAAATGAGCTACCTTCTCAATTGCACTATTTGGCTCTACTTATTTATGTGAGTCAGCCTTTTCCCACATAAAGATCATTAATTCCAAGTACCATTCCACCACGACTGATGATCATTTGGAAGTGTGCTTGAGGCTGGCTGTCAGTAGCTGGCTCATTTCATTCAGTGCAAGTCATCAGAGTAAACTCAAGTAATGGCAAAAATGTACATAATTAATTGTATTGTATTGTGCAATATGGATTCATAAGGTTATGCAAGGTACACAAACATATTTTACATACAAAGAATTCTCATCTGTAGAAGTAAACAGGACTTATACCTTCCCCCATGTACAAAAATGAACCCAATGCTCAAACACCTAAATGTTAATTTTAGAGCTATGTAAAAAAAGAATCAATGAGAAATTAAGGACACAACCAAGACGCCTTTTTCAAGGTATAGGCACATTATCAAATATAAGGAAAGAAATACACACTGAACACAAAATAGGTGACTGGGACTTACTACAAATAAGACACTTATGGCTCCCATCATTGGGACAAGGTGGTATCTCATTGTTGCTTTGAGTTGCCTTTCATGAATGGCTAGTGATCATGTGTGTTTTTTCATATGTGGATATTTGGGTATTATCTTTGGTGGACTGTATATTCATATCCTTTGCTTACTTTTTAATTGGGTTATTAATCTTTTTCTTATTGAGATGCTGTAGTTTTCTATAGATTATAAAGATAAATTTTTTTAATATTAAAAAAATTAATATAGATTCTATTGGGGCTCTTACAACATTTAATATATCATTCATATTAAGCATATTTGTACACATTGTTGCCACAGTCATTTACATTATCTACTTGAACCCCTCCAGCATAAACTCCTCTCCCTCTCTTTCCTCTAGTTCTTTATATTTTTAATTCCAACTTCCCATATTTCCCCTTCCTTCTTCTCTTCCCCCATGAACTTCCAATAACTTACAAACTGTTATAGCCTCTTCATATCTTACACTATCTAGTGTGTCACTTTACTCACCGCGCCCCCCTCCCCCATTGTCCACACCCCAGAGAGGAGGTCACATGTAGATCCGAGAAATTTGTTCTTTTCTACTCCACCCTCCTTCCACCCTCCCAGTGTCACCACTCCCCACTAGTCTCAAGGGATTATCTATCCTACATTTCCACGTTTTTGACTCTAATGTGCATTCCCTAGTGTAGCCAAATCTGTCTGGCAGAATTGGGATAATGATAGTTGGGAGGGAGCATTTGAGATCATTTCATTGCTACTACACTGCACCTAGACTGGCTCATTTCCGTGCTACAACCTCTCTGTAAGAGGATGTCTTTTCACTTATTGATGGGCTTTGGGTCCCCAACCCAAACTTCCCCTCACTTATAATGATATATTTTTTAGGTCTTCGATGCTTGATACTGGATTCCTTTGACAACTCATGGTCATACAGAATGTTGTGCTTCTTCCATGTGGACTTGGAAAAAAAAAAGATTAGTTTCATGTCTGTTGTGTTGTTGCCAAAAAATTTTCCCCACTCTGTGGGTTCTCCTTTTGCCTTTTTGATAAAGTGTTTGATAAGCTATTTCAACTACTTAAAATAGTAGTTAATAGTTTTACTGGCTGCTTAATATTTTTCATATTTGGTAAGTGAAAAGGCCTCCTACTTTGTTCTCCTTAAATTCTTTTCTTCTCCTGAGTCACTCTCTTCTATATATGAAGTTAGTAGTCCATTTTTCCATTTCTTTAAAGAATAAAATTGGGATGTGGATTGAAAATTAATTGTATATAAAGATTGTTTTGGACAATATTGATTTTTTTGAACAATATTAAGCCTTCCTATCCATGAACATGAAATAGTCTTCCACATTTATAGTACTGTTTTAGTTGCTTGCAGTGGTGTTCTGTTTAAAATAATTTTATTAGAAGCACAGACAGATATCATACTATTCCATAGTTAAATCACATCAAATAGTATTGAGCAATTGCTACCATAATCAGTTTCACAACATTCTTTTCCTTCTTCAACTCCTTGATATGAACTCTTCATTATCCTTACCACCCCCACCCTCCACTGTACTACTCAGCAACCCTTATTCTAATAGCTGTGTCTACAGATTTATCAGCCCTGAGTTTCATATACTAAGAACCAGAAAAGCATATAGCAAAAATTCAAGAAGGATATTCACAAAGACAAAATTTAACACAGATAAATCCTAGTACTGGGGTGGGGGGAGACCCCCAGAAAATATTGAAACCCAGCTCATGCTCAAAGTGTATAAGACAGGGAATCAAGTGACAAGGTTTCAATTGTTCAAGTGAGATTTATCATTTTGACCTCCTGTAGTCATCTCTCCAATACTCTCTCTTTGATAACCAGTTTATTCCCATCCCTCAATTATGGTTAGGAGGAACACTGGAAGTTTGCTTCCTGTTCAGATATCACAAATGCATCTTGGGCTTCCATTGTCATCCATAGTGTTCTGCAAACCAGGATCTTACAATTTAAGCTCTGATACTATTCCTTCCGGTGGGAACAAGTCCAGCGTGCAGGGAGGTGAGGGAGATTAAGTAGGCCACAATGCATGCACACAGACTGCAGAACCAGGCTCAATGTCACATATCTAACCTTATTGCAGCTTTTGTAAGGCTTATATATGCTTTAATAACCAATCAAATAACTTCTTTCACTGTCTTTCTTGACATGCTTATAAAGTTATAGGTTTGAAGCATGAAAAATGATAAGCCTACCCTCTTGACTTTGTAAATGAGGTGTTATTGGTTGAGTTATGTAAATGAGGTATGGCTGACTGAGCCAGCCTTCTAATTGTCTTACAGGACTAATTGATCCCATCACATTACAGGACCAACCATTCAGTTGCATTTTAGGACATTATCATCCAATTGTATTACAGGATCTTAGCCATGCTATGGAGAAGCTAGAAGCCTTCTGATAGGCTGCATTTCAGAGGTCACAGTGGAAGGTTGTCAGGTGAGCTAGCCTGGGTTCTTACATACCTCAAGACTGGAGGTTTTTTCCAAGAGTCTTGGAAACATGGGATACCCAGAAGCTTTGACCTGACTCAAAAAGGGAATATTCCAAGAGACTTGGAAGTGCAGGTTCCAGCTACCTAAGGGTGTAGATACCCAGCAACTTCACGACCACTCCAGGAGACACAGCAGCATCCCGTACTATCTACACCTTTCCCCCAGATCCATAGGTTCTGTTAGGAATGCCCCCACACCCTCCTTTGGCTTTGGATAATATAATTTATAAGCCTTGACTCCTGGATATTGGTGTGCTTCTTTCATGTGGATTTACTTGACATCTGACTTAGATGACTGCTTGTTTGGAAATAAGATTTTTAGGCTCTAGGCACTATTCTATCCGATAGTGAGTGGATCACCATTCAATTTCTGCACAACACTTTGCTGTAGCAGCCATATCTTCTGTGTTTTCATCATGAGGGCTATTATCAAGTAGGGCCATGTTGTAAGAACTGATTGTTCTTAAATTGCAGTGAGGCCAAAATCCAATAGTGCGAGGTCAAAATCCATTAGTGCAAGGCCAAAATCCATTACTAGGTCTGTTTTTTAATCTGCCTTTGGCTCCCCTGCATGATGCCCTGGTTAATTTATGGTAGAGAATCTTATTGGTAATCTCCCTGTATCATAAGGATCTTCTGTTAATAATGTCATTGATTAGCCCCTAGAAATGAAAATTTATTAATTTTTTAATAAATCATTTTATTGGGGGCTTATACATAGCTTATCACTATCCACACATACATATATTATGCCAAGGACCCTTGCATCTCTGCTGCCATCATCATTCTCAAAACATTTGCTTTTTCACTTGAGTGCTTGACATCAGTTTTTCATCTTTTTCCCTCTCTCCCTGCTCTCTCTCCCTCATGAACCCTTGATAATTTAAAATTACTATTATTTTGTCATATCTAACACCATCTGACATCTCCCCTTGTCCACTCCTCTGCTGTCTGTCCTCTTGATAAGAAGTTATATGTAATGCATGGACTTAAGCTCTTTACAAACATGCATTACCAGAAAAAGATGCAAAAATTCAAATGAAAGGACTGATAGACAAACAAAAGAGAAAGTTGAAACTATATCTATGAACATCTCATTAAAGGAAAACCTTAGAAAAAGACCCCAATGAGAAAAATAAAATCAAAATGAACAAGACCCTAAAGTCAGTAGGGGAAACTATTATCAAGTGACTTCATAACGTGGGCTGGTATGTTAGGTTGGGTTCTCTAGAGAAGCAAAACCAGTGACACTGCACATTTACATGGAAAGATATTGATATCAAGAAATGACTTGCACAGTTGTAGAACTAGATAAATTCTGTCTGATTCCAGTTTATCAGTGAAATATTTGCAGAAGTCTTCTATTTCTTGTGTAGCTGTATTAAATTGATAACCAAGAAACAGGATGAAGAATCAGGAGGACCACAGGCTGGTGGATGCAGAGGTCACTTTATCCAAAATTTGTTGAGTGAATCCAAGATCAGCAGTCCATTGACAGCTTATGGGTACTGCAGATGACACAAATGGGAGATTGACAACCAGTTGCAGAATCTAGTTTCAGCAGACAGTGAAGGGGCAGAAAAGAGCATGACTCTGCTTATGATCTCTCTCTTCTACAAAAGACTACGCCTCTAAGGAGGTGCCATCTAGCTGTGATCTGATTGATAGGCTAGGCTCCACCCCTACCTTCACCTAGAAGTGTCTAGTTGACATAAACTCTAACCATCACAGGTGAGGTGCTTTTGTAAAAAAAATCATTTTATTGCGGGCTCATACAAGTTTTATCTCCATCCATCCATCCATCCATCCATCCATCATGGTGTAAAGCACATTTGTTGCCATCATCATTTACCAAACATTTTCTTACTATTGGTATCAGCTCTTCATTTTTTCCCCTTCCTCCTCCAACCTCCATCCCTCACGAACACTACATAATTTATAATTTATTTATTTTTCATGTACACTGACCAATGTCTCCCTATACCCACTTTTCTGTTGGCTGCTCCCCCTGCGAGGGGGTTATATGTAGATCATTGTGATTGGTACCCCGTTTCTTCCAGATGGGGTGCTTTTGATGTTCAAAAGCATAGATTATAGGTTAACAGTTGATAAAATATTATTACCTCAAAATTAAGAATTTCTTTTCAACAAAGGGCATTATTGATGAATTTAACATACAGATAGATTACCAACTCAGAAAAGATATTTATAATTTTGAAAGCAATCAGAGACTATTTATGCAGAGTATTTATGGAACTTGTGCAAATCAGTAAAAATTTGACATAAATACCAATAGAAAACTGAGTAAAGATTGCAGCAATTTCTATGAAAGCAAGAAAAGAGAGAGGAAGATGGAAATAATAAAAAACTCACATATATAAAAATGGATAAACAACTATGGTACATCCAGACAACTGAATAATACACAGCCTAAAAAACAATGATGAGGGCCTGAGCCCCCGTGGTGTAGTGGCTATGTGCGGGACAGCGGACCACTGGGTTGGCGTTTCAAATTCAGCAGCAGCTCTCCAGGAGCAAAGCTGGCCTTCCCACTCCCATCAGAGGGCAGTGATGCCCCCCACCCCAAAGAACAAAAACAAAACAATGATGAGTCTGTCAAATACCTCATGAATGGACAGAATTGCAGCATATAATATTCAGCAAGTTAGTCAGCCTCATAAAGATAAATATTTTATGATATTATTAGTCTGAAAGAAGAAGGAAAATTAAAATGTGTTTCAGGCTAAATGAATGGCTTTGAAGGCTATGACAAAACCTTCACTCAGGAGTCGGTGGAGTCAGCAAGGGACTGGAGATAAGTTGGGAGGGTAAGTAGGAAAAGAAAAAAAAAGAGCAGCATATATGCGGTTTTAATGGGACACTGTTACTGTTTCAATGAGATTCATTGTGCAATTATATATAATATGTTTTTCTTTGTATGGGTTGAAAGTTTATATGGGCAAAATATTGAATGATTCCCGAAGCATCAAGAGAAGACGTGTATGAGGTTATTTTCCAATTGATCTTTAGTCACAGAAGTGCAGTCACAGAAAGCAGGTCACAGATTATTAAACCACAATTAGGAGGAGTTGGATTAGGTATATCATGCTCAGATCTCTTTTCAAAGAAGAAAGATATGCAACATAAAGCCATTTATGTAAATTGAGACTATTCACACCAACTAATAATTGTATTTTACTGCCATTGAGTCACTGTCAACTCACAGTGACTTTATTGGATACAGCAGAACTGCCTCTGTGAGTTCCCAAGACCTTAACTCTTCATGATACTGAGAAGCGCTGTCTTTTTCCTGCAGAGAAACTGGTGGTTTTGAACTGCTCCCCTTTAAGCTTGATGTCCAATGGGTACACCACCAGGAATCCTCAACCAACAATAAATATCATAAAAGAATTCAAAGAAATGATAGTTGCTAGTGAAGAGAGGACAGAGTGGGCATAGAACATAGGCATAAGCAAACAAACAAATAAATAAGACAGGTGATGAGTTTGCAAAGGGACAGAGAGAATGAAACCATAGAATTTCCATATTAATGTGTATGGCTTCAATGATATTTTGTTAATGAGGTTAAGACAACCACCAGTAAATTAATTTTCCACTTAATTATTAATGGCATAACACACTTTAGGAATCAAATTTTCCCATGGCTACTGCTCTTCATTAACTCCAAGTTCTTATCTCTGCCAACAGCGTTTCACATTTAATACGGTTATTGAACACCTCCTTGTTGGTCTATCTGTCAGAGAGAAAGAGAGTGATGGATCTGTATTTATTTGAAAAATGAACTCATAATTGTGGAGAATGGGAAGCTTGAAATTTGTAAAGTGGACCTGCAGGATACTCAGGAAGATTTATATGTCAGTCTTGACTCATATTTTCTTCCCTGATAAACTCCAATTTTTGCTCTTCAAGTCTTCAACTGATTGGGTAAGACCCCCGGACATGACCAAGGGTAATCTCCTTTTGTTGCTGTTGGGTGTCATTAAAGCAATTACAACCCCATCTGTTAGAGTAGAGCCTTATAGGGTTTTATTGATTATAATCTTTGTGGAAGTCAATGACCAGTTCTTTCTCTCACAGAACAGCTAGATGGATTCAAATTGCTGATCAATCAGTTGAGTACTTAACCATCACATCTCCTGGGTCTCTTTACTTAATGCCGGTTGATTATAAACATCAGTTACATATGCAAAATACCTTCACAGAAAAATCTACATTAGTATTTGACCAAGCAATTGGACACCATAGCCTAGCCAAGTGAACACATAAAATTAACTAACACATGGTAATCCTACTTCATTCTTCAGTCGTTCTGTGTTGTGTATGAGAAGGTTCTTCCTGTGCTAATCTCTTTTCTACTCAATTTGTTGCTTCAATGCGTCACCTAAAATGGCCCCTATTATGAATTGGCATCCACTCAGTGGCAGTGAGGGGTTTCAGTTAGAGCCATTCCTTAGTAATCTATTCTGCTTAGCCCAACTGAACCAGCAAATTCTGCTAACTTCCTGTCCCAAGAGTCTTATGCAAACAGCATCAAATCTTGTGAGAGCTTGTTGAAAATGCAAAGCACTAGATTCCACAAAAGACCTACTGCATCTGCATTTTAAACAAGATTGCTAAGAAATTTGTTTGCATATCAAAATTTGAGAAACAATGTCCTACATTTGGATGAGGTCCTGACATCATAGAAAATTAGCTATATTGTTTTATAATTTAGACAACTAAGAAAGATAGAAATTGATGGACAGACTTCCATAGAATAGCTTTATAATCCAGGGCATTTTTTAAAAAGAGATTGAAGCAGGCTTTATTGGGAGCTTGCGGACGGGTTCAACAGCTTGTGTGGAAGCAAGCTGATGAAGCTGCCAATCCTGGATATTTTATTCTCCTTCAAGACCACAATGTATGGATTCCTAAATGTCGGCAATTTCTAGGCTTCCCCAAATTAATTCCCGGTCAGGTTTTCACATCTGCCGTAGTTCGGCATTGGTTTGGATGTTCCTGCTTGTGTGAATCCCTATTAAAGTCCACATGTACGGGTTGGGCTCCTCGCCACCAGGGTCCTCTCTAGGACTACATGTTGCTGTAACTTCTCACGCATGACCTCCTTTTCGCCTCTGACAGGAGACTTCTCTTTTAGACCTTCTTGAAAAGTATTCATTGTTCAAAGAAATCTAAGCTTTCTTTTAGCTTCAAAGTCGGGACTCTTCTAGTTTGGAAATCAGAAGTGAATTTCTATGTGAGTTACTAAATTTGTAAATGCCAACTATTTAAAACTTATCTTTAAGTTACTCACCGCTAAATTCCTGTTATCCAGAAAATAATCTTGAAGCAACAAAAAATAATTTCTCATGTTTTTGAAGTAATTTTTCTTGTTTTTATTTTTAAAATGTTGGTAACGCAAAATTTGCCATTTCAGCATATTCAATCGTAAAATTAAATGAAATCAATTATATTAATGTGTGCAACCAAAACAGTGTCCATTGTTACAGATTTCATTTCCATAATCCAAAACCTAAAGCCAGCGAAATAAAAATCACCCCTTTTTCTTTCTGTGTCCTAGTAACTATGGTGAGAGTTCGTCCTGAAAACTTAAGGTTTTTCTCAAAGGTGGCAAGCAAAAGAAATAAAAATGACTGAGGTCATAATACTAAGTTCTCAATTTTGTGCCCAGCTGTCTACAGCATGCTCAGTTTTGTGTCCAGCTGTCCACAGCAGCTGCCTCCTCTTCTATGAGTTGCCAGAGTACAGGGCTAAGGGGGGGAAAGCTCTGTTTTATTTTTCTATGAAGCTGGCCTCAATCTATTTATTTAGGATGGTTGATAGGAGACATGACAAAACTATGCTTATCTATTACAAGAGAGAGACTCCTGCTTAAATTAGCTTAACTTCATACTCTAGCATCATATTTTGCTATTTTATCATTATGATGATCTAAATAAGGATTGAAAGAATCCCAGTGAAAGATCCCAGAGGAAAAAAGACCCAGAACCATAGGCATAGATCAGAGACCTGGTATCTTGATTTTAGGATTGTTTCTGGGGTTATTTGGGGGTCCTGAGTCAGAAGATTGCATATGATAGATCACATAAGCTGTAGTTTCTTAGATATGGTGTTTCACTTTATTCTCAGTTATTATGCTAATTTATTAACTTATCCTAGTTTTAAAGATGAGAAGAATTCAGTCCCACAAATTACAGGATAAGACAAAAACGGTAAGACATTTGAAAAAGAATAGGTATTGAGAGACTTCCATTGGAAGCTATATATGGACCCTCAGTGACCAGTTGGTTTGTATTGAACTGCCAATCATAATGTCAGTGGTCTGAAACCATCAGTCACTCTCTAGCCTTTAAACTAGTTAAGTTTTGGGAACTCAAAGGGGCAACTCTTCTATGTTCCTAGAGGGTCACTATGAGTTAGAATTAATTAGATGTCAGTGGGTTTTACTTTTCGGTATATATCTTGGATATTACAAAGTCTGGACAGCTGAAAAGAGTGGGAAATAAGGAAGAAAACTGAAAAGGCACATATATGGAAATGTCAAGGCGATTTAGAATGTAAAAAATGTAAGACTTTATAGCAATTTTCATAAATATTTTGAAGATCTAAACTTTTCTTTTTCAAATTATGCAAGAAAAAATTCAGGAAACATTTTAATAGATGTCAAGAAATTAATGGCTAATTCATTTTAAATTTATCAGAAGTGAAGTTGACTCCAAGGTTCTTTATAAGAAAACCTCGAATTTTTATTTTTATTTTTAAAAATCATTTTATTTGGGGACTCATACAACTTCTATCACGATCAATACATGCATCCATTGTATGGAGACTATATTTGCACATTTGCTGCCATCATCATTCCCAAAACATCCTCCTTCGACATAGGCCCTTGGTATCAGTTTCTCATGCTTCCCCTCCCTCCCTCCCCTGCCCCATGAGTCACTAACAATATACAAATTATCATTATTTTGTCATATCATACACTGTCTAATATGCTCCTTCACCCACTTCCCTGCCGTATGTACCTCAGGAAGGAGATTATATGTAGATCTCTGCAATTGATTCCCCCTTTCTACTCCACCTTCTCTCCACCCTTCTGGTATCACCACTCTCAGCAGTGGTCCTGAGGGGGATCATCTGTCCTGAATTCCTCATGGTTCTGGCTCCTATCCATACCAGAGTACATCCCCTGGTCTAGCTAGAATATTAAAGTAGAATTGGCATCATGATAGTGGGTGGGGAGGAAGCATTTAAGAACTAGAGAAGAGTTGCATATTTCATTGTTGCTACACTGTACCTTGACTGGCTCATCTCCTCCCCATGACCCTTCTGTAACGGGATGTCACTTCATCTACAAATGGGCTTTCCCTAATCTGCACTCTCCCTCATTTATAATGATATATTTTTTAGTTCTTTGATGCCAGATACCTGATTCCTTCAACACCTGGTGTACTTCTTCCAGGTGGGCTTTGTTGCTTCTGAGCTAGATGACCGTTTGTATATTTTCAAGCCTTTATGACCCCAGATGCTGTGTCTTTTGATAGCTGGGCACCATCAGCTTTCTTCATCACATTTGCTTATGCACACATTTGTCATCACAATCATATCAGGAATGAAGTGTTATGATTTTTAGTTATTTGAAGCCTGATAACTGATCCCTTTGCCACCTCGTGGTCATATAGACTGTTGTGTTTCTTCCGTGTGGACTTTGTTGCTTCTGAGCTAGATGGCTGCTTGTTTACTTTCAAGCCTTAAGACCCCAGATGCTATATCTTTTGATAGCTGGGAACCATCAGTTTTCTGCACCACTTTTGCTAATGCACACATTTGTCTTCAGTGATGGTGTTGGGAAGGGCAGCATCATGGAATGACAACTTAATAGAAAAAAGTGTTCTTACATTGAGGAAGTAATTGAATGAAGATCCAATGCTCATCTTCTGTCTTAATACTAACCCTATATAAGTATATGCACGTAGATCTATTTCCTCATCATCATATGTAAATATATTTATCTATGTACATGCCTGTATTTAGACCCCTATAAATGCCCTTTACTCCTCAGTTCTTTCCTTTATTTCTTTTTACTTTCCTCTTGTCCCACTATCATGCTAAGCGTTCATTTGAGTTTCAATAATTTCTCTGTTACATTATTCTTGATCAATCCTTATCAGGCCTCTCACACCCACCTTGTCACTGACTTTGATCACTTATTGTTCTCTTATCCCTGGGTTGGTCAGCACCACCTTCTTTCCCCCATCTCCCAAATCCTCCTGGAACTTTCAGTCCCATTGTTTTCTCCTCCAGATTGCTCATCCAGCCTATCTTATCTAGATAAATTTACAGAGATAGTAATATGTAAAAAACCAAAAATTCAAAACAAAAAACAAGGCATTGTAAGATGAAGTGACCCAAGTAAAGAAAATGATGACAACAAAAAGCCCCAATGTCCAGAAAAAATATATAAATAAGTGAAAAATAAAAACAATAATAACAACCCCCTGCCCCCCGCAAATAGTTCAAGGTCTGTTCGTTGATCTCCAGGAGTGTCCCTTGTTTGAATCCGATGGGGTACCACACCCTGGCCCCAAAGTATATCCTTGGCACTCCCTCAGGAGCTCCATGCTCTGTTCCCCAAGCTGCACTGCTGCATACCCTTAGCGTTTTGCCTTGGTGTGGTGGAGTCAGACAGGGTACAATCCTGACCCTGCTTCTCTATTGTTGTCCTATTAGGGCCTTGAGTCAGTGAAAAACACTGTGTTTCATAGTGGGGCTGGCCATATCGTCCTCTCTGTGCATTGGCTATTATGAGTGGAGATATTGTCCTCAAAGGTTGGTGGGACAGGATGCTCCCCACTCTCTCTTCTTCTCTCTTAATTTGTTCTCTTGTGCTCTGGTCAGGCATGTGCTTTTCCCCAATGTGCAGCATCAGTGTTGTCCTCCAAAGCAAACTCCCCTGATGGGAGGGGTGGCTGACCATGTAGTTGGACTTGGGACTGGGCCCTCAGACCCCTCCACTGACTCCTTACTCCATACCATCATGCTGCATTCACATCCTGGAACACCGGGTTTAAGTTTGGCCCTTCTTTCCCTGTGGAGTTATAAACAATGAGCTCCCTTGGGTGGGTTAGTACCCTATCCGCCCACTACTTATCGCCATCTTCCCCACGGCACTCTCCTCAGTTGGCTACCCT
Source organism: Nesogale talazaci (assembly GCA_004026705.1). Taxonomy (NCBI): domain Eukaryota; kingdom Metazoa; phylum Chordata; class Mammalia; order Afrosoricida; family Tenrecidae; genus Nesogale; species Nesogale talazaci. Next base: position 33,213 of record PVJH01017073.1, read on the forward strand.
GGATTTGGTCTTGCCCCTGCCATACTACCTGGGCTTCCCCCTAGGAGTTTCTGTCTATAATAGTTTTTTCCTTATGCCCCTTTTGCATTTTTTTTAAAACTTACCTCAGTGGACTCATATTCTGCTTGTCCTTTTGTGCTTGGTTTACTTCAACTTAGCATAATTTCCCCCAGTTCTTCTCATGTGGCGATGTGCTTCATGAGCTCATCCTTGCTTTTCAGCAATGCTTAGTACTCCATTGTATGTATGTACCACAACTTTTTAATCCATTCATAAGTTGATGGAAATTTGAACTGCTTCCAACTTTTTGCAATCGTGAATTGTGTCGCTATGAACATTGGCACACAGATGTCTGGCTGTGGTTTGTTTCTTGCCTCTTCTGGGTATATGGCCAGTAGGGGGATTGCTGGGTCATATGGTAGCTCAATTTCCATCTGTTTTAGATATTGCCAAATTGATTTCCATAATAGATATACATACCTACCGGTCCACCAGCAGTGGATAAGAGTTCCTGTCTCCCCAGAGCCCCACCAACACTTTGTCGCTTTCTGATTTTTTGACTTGGGCTATCCTTGAGGGTATTAGGTGGTATCCCATTGTTTTGATTTGCATTTCTCTTATGACTAATGATCAGGAACATTTTCTCATATGTTTATTGGCCATTCAGAATTCTGGCTCTGTGAAACTTCTGTTCAGGTTCTTTGCCCACCTCCTCAGTGGGCACTTAGTTTTGTTCTTTCTGAAAGCTATCAGAGTGTTGTAGAATTTAGTAATAAGGTCTTTGTCTGTTATGTCCTTGCTAAAGATGTCTTCCCAGTCCATGGACTCTCTTATTACTCTCTTGGTGAAGTCTTTCAATGTACACAGGTGTTTTATCTTCAGTATGTATTCCCTGAACCAAAGTTCTCAGGTGGGTCCCAATTCCCTTATTCATGGCCCAAATGGTTTGGGGTTTTACTTTGAGGTCTGTGATCCACTTTGAGTTTATTCTCATGCATGGAGTGAGGTGAGGGTGTTGTTTCATTTTCCTGCAGGTAGTGATCCATTTTTTTCCAGCACCACTTGTTGAAGAGGGCATCTGCTTCCCCTTTGATATTTTTTGGCTTTTATCAAAGAGTAGTTGCCTGTATGTTGACGATTTTATTTCTGGATTTTCAGTTCTTTTCCATTTGCCTGAGTATCTATCATAATGCCAACATCATGCTGTTTTGATCACGGTGGCTGTATAATATGTGCTAAAGTTAGGTAAAGCAAGCCCTTCTACTGTGTCCTTCTTCTTGAGGAGTTCTCTGCTAATTCTGGGCTTCTTCCCTCTCCATAAGAAGTTGGTGATCATTTTTTCCCATTTCTTTGAAGAAAGATGAGGGTAATGGTATCGGAATTGCATTAAACTCATATGGTGCCTTGGGTAGAACTGACATCTTTACTGTATTGATTCTTGTGATGCACAAACATGGGATATTCTTCCACTTGTTGAAGGTACTCTTGGTTTCTTGTAATAGTGTTTTGTAATTTTCCTTATATAGACCATTTGTTCTTTTAATCAGATATATCCCTAGATATTTCAATTTATGCTTGGCTACTGTGAAGGGTATCACTTATTCAAAATCTCCTCTTCTGTGGTCTTATCCCATGGTATAGCAGTCCAATAGGCTTGTTTGTTGATTTTGTATCCTGCCTCTCTGCCATACTCTTCTATTGCTTCCAGTACTCCCCCTTGTGGAACTTTTGGAATTTTCCATATATAAAATCATGTCATCTGCAAATAACAATAGTTTCACCTCTTCCTTCCCTAGGTGAATACCTTTGATGTCTTTTGCCTTATGCTATCAGCAAAAGCCTCTAGTACGATTTTAAATAAGAGTGGGAACAATGGACATCCATGTCTGGTCCCCTTTTTCAGTGGGACTGTGTTAGTCTTTTCTCCATTGACTGTTGGTTTTTCATATATAGCTTGTATTGTCTTGAGGAATTTTTCTTCCACTCCTATCTTCTCAAGTGTCTTAAACAGGAATTGATGTTGGATGTTGTTGAATGCTTTTTCCGCATCTAATGATATTATCATGTGGTTTTTATAGTGTTTTTTTTTTTTATGTCAATGTGGCAAATGAAATTAATGGTCTTTTGTTTGTTGAAGCATCTCTGCATCCGGGTATGATTCCCACTTGGTCATGGTGAATTATTTGGTTTATATACTTTTTTTTAGGGGGGGGGGAGCATCACTGCCCTCTGGTGGTCATGGGAGCTACCCAGTGCTGCTCCTGAGAGCTGCCGCTGGATTTGAACCGCCAAACCAGCGGGCCACAGTCCCACACTCAACCCTTATGGCACTGGGGCTCAGCCCGTTTTATATATTTTTGCATTTTATTGGCCAGTATTTTATTAAGAATTTTTGCATCATTGTTCATAAGGGATATTAATCTGTAGTTCTTGCTTCTTGTGGGATCCTTGCCCAGATTTGGTTTCAGTGTTATATTAGCTTCATAGAAGGATTTCAGGAGTTTGCCATCTTTTTTTTATGTTTTGGAAGAGTTTGTGTAGGATTGGTGTCATTTCTTTCCTGAATTCTTGGTAGGCTTCTCCTGTAAAGACATCTGGTTCAGGGCATTTTTTTTGGTTGGTAATCCCTTGATAACCTATTTCTTCTATTGCTATGGATCTGTTGAGATTCTTGATCTCCATTGGGGAAAATCTAGGGAGGGGTTGTTTTTCCAAGAATTTGTCCATGTCTTCTAAGTTGTTGAATTCATTGAAATACAGTCCTTCATACTACTGTGTAACTATTCTTTTGATTTCATTAGGGTCAGTTGTCATGTCCCCTCTTTCATCCCTCATTCTTGCTATTCAAATTTGTTCCCTCCTTTCTTTGGTTAATTCTGCCAGCAATTTGTTGATTTTGTTAATACTTTCAAAGAACCAACTTTTAACAGCATTAATTTTTCCCATTGTTTTCTTATTTTCCCTCTCCTGAATCTCAGCCCTGTTTTTTATGATTTCTTTTCTTTTGCTATTAGTAGGATTGTCCTGTTGACTTTATCCTAGTTGTAAATTTTGTGCCAGCTTATCAGTTATGAGACACTCTTCCTTTTTCAGGTGTGCATGTATTGTAATGAAACTTCCTTTGATAGCCGCCTTTGTTGTGTCCCATAAGTTTTGGTTTGCTGTGTTTTCATTCTCATTGTCTAACTATTCTTTTTTTGGGGGGGGGGGCAATCACTTTTTTTGGTGTGAGTGGGAGGCCCAGCCTTGCTCCTGGAGAGCTGCTGCTGGATTTGAACTGCCAAGCCAGTGGGCCACAGTCCCGCACTCAACCACTATGCCACTGGGGCTCAGCCCTGTCTAACTGTTCTTTTGAGAGTTTCTGTGCACATTTCCAGAAGGACCCCAAGATGAATCAAAGGTCTTAATATAAATCACACAACCATAACAACCATCAATGTAAAAATAGGGACAAACTTAAGGTCCCCAATACAAGGCAAAAGTATCAAACCTAAAAAAATACATACACACTATAGAAAACAAAGGAAAGAACTGAGACATGCTGAAAATAAAACATTGATGTACATCAATATAGTTAAAAGAGAACCGACATATTGGACAAAATATTTAACAATAGTACAGTTGATAATCTCCAAAGGCTATAGAAAACCACAACATCTTAACAAGAAAATTCAAATAACTCAGGCAATAAATGGACACAAAACATGAATAGACAATTTACCAAAGACAACATCTGGGCAGCTAACACCATATGAATAAATGCTTAAGAAGAGAAGTACATTTTTCCCCCAAAATCATCTGGTAGGAGAGATTAGAATGGATTTGGAGACTGTGCTGTACTCGGTAAGGGTGTTCAGTGTATTACTTATGAATAAATATATTACTGAAAAATGAGTTCTAACTGGGGAAAAATTATGGTCAGGTGCATAGGGATGAACATGAGAGAGAGCCAGGAAAAGTCAGAGAGAAGACTTATGAGCGATTTGGGTGATTGACAAAAGGACCAACAAATGTGACCTTCAACTGTGGGGAGTCTTTGCCATTCTACCTTAGGGCATTGACAAATGTCTGCCCCAGGTTTATAAAAGCAAGTCATTTCAGCAGCTCTCTCCAGTACTCTAGCAAAGTATTTCTCTAACCAGAGAAAATAATCTGTTTTTATCATTAATTCAGTTCATTGATAGCAACAAAATAGCAGATATAATTAAGAACACGCTGGAGAAAGAGGTACAGCTTAGTCCTGCAAGGATTCATAGCTTTGGATACCCTACTGGGCAGTTCCATTCTGTTCTACAGGGTACCTATAACTTGGAATTTACTAACTAGCAGTGGAGTGGATTTCCTTTCACTACATAACCATGATAAGGTTAATTATAATCCAAATAGTGATCATGTTCATAGTAGCTGTGTTCGCTGTGATTTTAAAAGAAGTTGTGAAATATATTTTAAAACAAGTTTTCCTGGCAATATTTAGTCAAACCTCTGATAGAGATATCTCTGTAGCTGGTTACTTGACTGTCTCTCCATGGTTCTTGTGTTAGCCTGGGTAGACGAGAGTAACAAATCCATGAAACCCATATATGTGTAAGAGAGAGTTTTATATATAGGGTAAGTGTGCATTCAGAAAGCATCCAAACCCAGTCCAGTCCAAGCCTGTAATTCCGATTTAGACCCAATATCTGACACATCTACAAAGTCCACCTCAAACTCACAAAACACGCACCATGACGTCAAATGTAGTAGGGTCACAGGCCAATGAATAGTAAGTCTGTGAATCCAGTGGTGGTGTAAGCATCTCAGAGCTGGCAGGGGTCTCCCCATGGCTTCTCCAGTACATAGAGCTAAATCAGGGTAAGTCCATGTGGTTGCTCCTCAGGGGTGTCTTGCAGGAAGTGAGCCTTGCCAGCTAAGGCAGCTGCAGAGTGGCCTGACCATCAGAGAACGAGAGACCAGACAACCAGAAAGATAAGTCTCACTGAGCCATTTATCTCCCACTCTTCAGTTAATCCCACATATATTTTATGTTTTGTTCACTTATGTTATGTTTAAATGAGGGTGGCATATCTTTAATTGTATGCATTTTAGTTTTATCCTATTAGGTATAGCTTTTATTATTGTTTGTTTAAAAATTTATATATATATATATATATGATAGTTTACACATACCAAGTTGGCAAGGTGGGAGTGAGATAGTTAAGGTTTATTGTGTCAACCTGGCCAGAAAACAGAACATATAAATAAATATTTCTAACTTTATGTTTTGTGCTGAAAGAATTAATAAAACACCAAGTATAAAATAGTATAATGAAATTTCACATTGTTTTACTTACGGCCATATCATCTTACATAAATCATCATTTATTGCTTGTATGTGATCATTTTTAGGGGAAGTTTGAAGATATCTAAATTGCATCTCTGTCTCATATTTCTCTTCTACACTTCAAATAATTATTTAACTCTTCACTAATACTTGGATATCCCACCAAAAAATGAAACAAAACAGAATCCATTGTCTTAAGTCAATTTGATGCAGAGTGACCCCACAAGGCTCAGCAGAACTGCAAGGCTACACTATGTGGGATCAGACGGCCAGGTGTTTCTTCGGAGGAGCCGCTGGAGAGTTTAAATCATTGACCAGTGGTTTTGAAGCTTGGCACTTCATCTTTTAAATTCACCACAAGATCTTCTAATAAAATGAACTAGCGGTTCTCAACCTGTGGGTTGTGATCCATTGGGGTTCAAATAACCCTTTCACAGGGCACCCCTGATTCATAACAGTAGCAAAGCTACAGTTATGAAATAGCAACAAAAATAATTTTATGGTTGGGGGGTCACCACATGAGGAACTGTATTAAAGGGTTGCAACATTAGGAAGGTTGAGAACCACTGCTCTAGATCCACCACTAACCTGCTTGTCTTATTTGTTTGCATTGAATACCTACAACTTTAGCTCAGGGCTCTAGCCAGAAGCTTGATTTCTTTCCCCCTAAATCCTCATGCCATATTTACTTTATGTAACTGACACAGATAAAACACAAGTTCCCCTGGGAGAGAGGTCTGAGGGGCCGGCCCCAATCCCAACTATCTAGATAGGTGCCCTTCCCCCAAGATGAATTTACTTCAGAGAAGAGCACTGAAGCTGCAGCTCAGGGAGAAGGAAATGTCTGATCAGAGCACATAAGAGCAAACGAAGCGGGAGGAAGAAAAAAATGAAGTATATCCTGGTCCTGGATGTGCCCACCAAGCCTTGAGGATGATATACCCGCTCAGAACAGCCAATGCACAGGAAGGACCAAATGGCTGGCCCCACAATGAGAACCGACATCCCTCGCTAACTCATAGCCCTACAGGGGACAACACTGGAGACATAGTGCAGGAAATACTCCTGATCTGACCCCACCACACCTGGGCAAAACACTAAGAGAATGCAACAGAACAGCCAGGGAAGCAGAGTGAGGAAGTCCCAAAGGAGTATTAAAAATAGACTTTGGGGCCAGGGCATAGCACCCCATCAGACTCAACAGGAAAATATCCCTAAAGGTCAATAAACAGACCTTGAACTATGTAAAGGCTTTTTTCTTTTTTGTCATTGGTTTCTGTTGTTGTTATTTTGTTTTCTTTTGTCGCTTTGTTTTGGTCTGTCTCTTTCTGGGTGCATATTATTATGTCTTCAGGTCACTCTAGATAAGATAAGTTGGATGAACACTCTGGAGGAGAAAACAATAACAGGACTGATGGGTCCTGGGGAACATGGGAAAGTGGGAGGTAGGGGGAAAGGAAGTGGTATTAACAACCCTAGGGACACGGGAACAACAGGTGATCCAAAAATAGTGGCAAGGAGGGTGTAAGAGGCCTCATAGGGACTGATCAAGGACAATGTAACTGAGAGGATTTCGTGAAACCCAAATGAAGACTGAGCATGATAGTGGGACAAGAAGAAAGTAAAAAGAGGAAAGAACTAGGGGGCAAAGGGTATTTATAGAGGTCTAAATATAATCTTGTACATATATCTATGTAAATATTTTATATATGATGATGGGGAAATAGATCTATGTATATATTTTTATAGGTTTAGTATTTAGGTAGCAGTTGGACATTTGGCTTCCACTCAAATACTCCCTCAATGCAAGAACACTTTGTTCTATTAAACTTGCATTCAATGATGTTCACCTTCCCAACCTCATCATTGAAGACAAATGGGTACATAAACAAATGTGGTAAAGAAAGCTGATGGTGTCCAGCTATCAAAAGATATAGCACCTGAGGTCTTAAAGACTTGAAGGTAAACAAGTGGCCATCTGACTGAGAAGAAACAAAGCCTACATGGAAGAAGCACATCAGCCTATGTGGTCACGAAATGTTCAAGGGATCAAAGAATTAAAAAATATATATCTTTGTGAATGAGAGGGGGTGCAGACTGAGGACCAAAAGCCCATCTGTAGGCAACTGGACATCACCTTACAGAAGGGTCATTGGGAGGAGACAAACCAGTCGGGGTGTAGGGTAGCAATGATGAAGCATACAACTTTCCTCTAATTCTTAAATGTTTCCCCTTCTTTCCTCCTGCCACTATCATGATCCTAATTCTATCTTACAAATCCAGCTAGACTAGAGGATGTTCACTGGTACAGATAGGAACTGGAAACACAGGGAATCCAGGACAGATGATCCCTTCAGGACCAGTGCTGAGAGTGGTGATACCAGGAGGATGGAGGGAAGGTGGAGTAGAAAGGGGAAACTGATTACAAGATCTACAAAGAACCTTCTCCCTGGGGTTGAAGGGAAAATTGAGGGGAGATGTTGGACAGTGTAAGATATGACAGAATAACAATAATTTATAAATTATCAGGGGTTCATTGTGGAGGGGGCAGTGAGGTGGAGAAATGAGGAATTGATACTAAGGGCTCAAGTAAAAAGCAAACGTTTTGATAATGATGAGGGTAACAAATGTGCTTGGCACAATGGATATATGTATGGACTATCATAAAAGTTTTCTGATCCCCAATAAAATGATTTAAAAACAAAAGAAAACAAAATAACCCCCTCCCCCAAGTTCCCTGAAACATTTAAGAGTGTCTACTAAGAAGTGTCACATTTATAATTTTACTTACAGTTGGTGGCACTGAGGTTCAGATAACTCAGAGTCATGGTCAAAGTCTCTTTACAAATCAGGACTTGACTTTGGTTCTCCTGAATCTCAGTTAGGCACTGTAATTTTAAAATGAGTATACATGATAATTCATAGTTTAGATTTTTTTCTCTCAGACATAAGTAGAATTTTCTTCCAATTTAACACATTTTTTCTCATCCTGTTGGCACAGTCTCAGGTTTCTGCTATATCAATATGCCACCATATTTACACAGAATGAATGCATTGAGGCAATGTGTTGATATTTTGTAATGTATGAACATTGGATGTCAAGTTCTCTTGAGAATCAAGGACATAATTCTGCTCTTTATCACATATCTCTCTCCTAAGCTTCAAATAATTATCCAACTATTGTTATAGTTGGATATCACACTAAAAATAAAGCAAAACAGAATCCCTTGTCTTAAGTCAATTTTTGACTTAGAGTTATCCCACAAGATAAAGCAGCATTTCTTTATTGCTTAATTCATTTTGGATCTATCTTGTCAATATTTAGTGCATAATTCTGACTGGGCCTCTTAAGCAACAGACAATAGTTATATGAGTAGCATAAACAGAAGGAGTTTTTTTTTATACTCTTGGGCAAAGGGACTATTCAGGATGATGGAAATTATACAGATATAGGACACATAGTGAATGTCAATGGGTTCAAGATGGCAAAGGAAGAAAGTTTGTTTGCTTAATAATTTATTTGTACTTGTTGCTTGTGGAAGAGAAACAATGTCATAGATAAAATAATTTACTTGTTATGGCAATATAGTTTTGTCACTACAAAGTTTTATTTATGGAAAATAGTACATATAGCAAGCACTTAAATTATACTCAGTTTCAACTAACTGACACAAGTCTATTAATTAACTTTACCATAATATCCGCTAAAAATATAAACCAGGGTTTTCTTCTTTTATTTAGCACAGAATAGTATGATGTAAAAATTACAATGGCATCTTTCTTGATGTGCCCAGAGTAATTTTTTTTATTGCTAAATTCTTTCAGAATGGGGTCATTCAGCCTGCTTACACCCATGGGAGCTCTCAAATATGAAAGTATTAGTTTTAACTTGATGAATAATCTCTTATAGTTGGTAATGGTAACTGTGATGGTTAATAGGAATTGCTTTCCCCTTTGAGTGTTGCCCATAGCACATACTCTCCCTGTCTTAACTCAGATGTGTTTTGTATAGTCAAAGGATGAGCAACTGATATATCCCCAAGACAAAGGAGAAATATGTTTGTTTGGTGTAGACTACACTGTGATGTTGTAGACCATCACAGAGCGATGACCTGGAAACAGGGATCCATAAGACTTTGTACCCACCAATCTGTAATATTACTTGCATTCTGCGCCATTTCATGTGGCTTCATGCATCTGAAGAGAAACTTAAAAACTGGTATCAGATTTATGGACTTGGGTTGGACTGGTCTGGGATGGGTGTTTTCTTTAGAAATTGCTACTTCTTGGTATAAAACTCTGTTTTACATACGTATGAGTGTCACTGAATTTGTTTCTCTGGTCAACCTAATCTAACACAGTGAGTGTTGTAGAGAAACAAACAAAAGCGTGAAACACACACATATATGAAATGACTTTATATCAAGAAAGAATTTTATAGTAAGGAAGCAGCCCAGACTAGTCCAGTTCAAGTTCATGGGTCAGAGGCTAGCTAGAGACTCTTCACAGTCATGCAGCTGCCAGTTGATGGAGCAGGAAATGGGGATCACATGGATCCACGATTTATAGGAAGGTGACAGGGTTTCTCAAGGTCCCAGAGTCAGTTATCCTCAAGCACTGCCATCCCTAGATATGAGACACAGGACCCAGTCATGCAGCAAAGACAAGAAAAAGAGAATGAAAAATGTTCTCCGTAGGGTCTCTCCCCAAAGGGCAACACTCTTAAGAAAATATCACTAGGCTGTGTCCTGATTGAGAGGTTAGACTCCATCCCTATATTTACCTAAGTACATCAAGTTGATATGAACCATCGTACTTCCATATTCTAATCCATATTTTTGCCTAATTCATCTGCTTTGCCTTTTTTGGGGAGGTGGGTGGGGGCATCCCTGCCCTCTGGTGGGAGTGGGAGGCTCAGCCTTGCTCCTGGAGAGCTGCTGCTGGATTTGCTCCTGTGCTTGGCCTTCTTGAGCTGCCATTTGGAACTTTGTATTTCATCCTTTTACTTAATAATTTTTTCCATTTCCTTTAGTCATGTTATGCTCATTTCATACTATCTTCTGATATCCATTTTGATCTGTTCTTTATTTTCTGTTTTTCAAAGACCTTTTACATTGTATATGTATAATGTTCTTGATATTCCACAACTCATATGTTCTTTAGTCATTGTGGTTCAATGTGTCAAATGTGCTCCTGAGTTGATATTTAAATTCAGATGGGCTATGTGGCAGTCGTGTACTCTGGTGCCAATTTGATTAAGAGTGTAGGGGTGAAGTCTAGCCTGCCAGTCTGGAGATAGCCAATGAGACCTCTGTGTGGGCATGGCTTTTTCTGAGAATTCTGGGAAATCTCATGATATTTCCTCCATGGACATGAGAGACTATCGACTCAGTCATTTGGAAGCGCTTGGCTGACAAGACCAGATGGCAGCATGCTGACAGACCGTGAGTTCTGGAGGAGCTGGAGGAGAAGCCACATGGGTTTACACTGATGAAATTAGACCTCTGAGGCCAGGGAAGCCACATGGAGACTCCTGCCAATGCTGAGATGCTTGAGAGGCCGTGGGGAGAACCATACCAGCAATGAGGTGCTTCTACCACCACGGGATACACAAGACTCTTCACCCACTGGCTTGTGATTATCCTGGCATCATTGCATGTGCTTCGTGAATCTAAAGAGGACTAATGGATTGGTATCAGATACAAGGGCTAATATTGAACTTATGGACTTGGACTGAACTGGGTTGGAATACTTTCTCAATATTCCATTCCTCTTTTATATAAACCTCTCCCTTATAAACATATGCATGCTTATGATTTTGTTTTTCTAGTCTATTGGGACTACTCAAGGTCATGTTTTGGTTCTAGTGGACTTGTTTTAATTTTTTTCCAGTGAAATTTGACTTTCTGTATGAACAATTGATGATGTTTCACAATGACTTTTGATCTTATTTTTAATTTTATTTTTAACAGTTTTATTGGCACATCAAATGTCATATAATTCAATAATTTAGTCTTATCAAGAAGAGTTGTACAGTTGTCATCACAATCAACTCTAGAACATTTTCTTCTTCTTTGTACTCATTATTGTTCATGAAATTATTTTTATAATTGTAGCAAAGACTTACAAAATTCTCCAATTCAACAACCACTACACATATAGTTCAGTGCCATGATTATAACCCATGTTGTATAATCATTATTGATATTCTTTTCCAAATAATTCCATCAAACTTTATATAAATTCAATGCACTCTAAGCAAAAACTCTTCCTTCTTCACTCATGATAACATTGGTTGAGTTTGATTTTTTCCATTTTAGTTTTCTTGATATATCTTGCAATAATCTCTAATAGTAAAGCTGTTTGAGTCCCTTGCCAGTTGCTAGAAGAGATCTGCCAGAAACTTAATCTGATTTGACACTCTGTGATGGATTTGGTGTTCTCCCTGTCCTTCATAGCCTTTTATAAATTGGGCATCAACAATTTAAGCTTTGATACTTTTCCCTTCATATATTTGGTATTGTTATCATCATCTTTGGATCACATAGGCTGGTGTACTTCTTTGATGTAAACTTAGTTGCCAACTCATTTAGATGGCTGTTTGTTTGAATACAAGCCACTAAGAGACAAGACACTTTTCAAATTGATAGCCAGGCACCATCTACTTCACCAATCTTTGCTGTAACACCCTTATCTTCAATGATCTCTTCATGAAGTTGAGTATTGATCAGGGTCATGTTATAAGAAATAACTGTTATTGGATTTGGGCTACAATTAGTAGGAACCCAGGGTTCATTTACTTGTCCATGGGTTGTTAATGAATCTACTTTGCTTGGGTGGTAATACTATGATAAAAACAAAACCAACAAGAAGAACAACAAGAACAAGAACAATATCAAACAAACAAACAAACAAAAGACAGAAAAGTGAAAAACCAATGAAACAAAAAAGAAGAACTTTGTCAATCATCCCTGGGGTATAAGGCAATTACATTGATAATATTAATAATTTATCTAGTGCATGGAATTTAAGATACTGTTGACATGAGGAGTTTATAGTCCAATTGCAAGCTGCAATTTTTGAGGTGTTGCTTTAAATAAATTGATCTCTTAATTTATTGAGCTCTGTTTACACTGACCAGGGGGCTGGTTCTAGGGGAGATTTTCCTGTGTCATTTTTACAAGTGTAGATCCTTGCTTAGCATATTAGTCCTTGCCTAGCATATTAATGCAAGGGGAGGATTGAGGTGCTCAATCTCTGATGCTTCTGGTTCCCCTTTCACCGGACACCCACTAAGCCAGGGGGGTGCCATCCTTTGTTTCCTCTCCCAAGAGAATATTTCAGTCCTAAGTCAAGGATACAGGTAGTTTGAAGTAGGGCCCATTTGTTCAATTGGGCTTCTCCATTGAGTCCTTCTGGTGTGGCTCTTGAAGCATGCTTTGTTCCCCGTAAGACCATTAACTAAGTTCATCATAGTGCTTGGTTTAAAGCACAGTTCACTGAGAGCTGGTGTGTTAGACAGGGTTCTCCAGAGAAACAAAACAAGGACACTAATAATTCTCTCTCTATATTTACAAAGATAGAAAGATATCAAACATAAGAAATGAACAGTTAACTAATCTATAAAGCAGTACAAATGACTCGGTGCAACTCACTTGCGCGAGACAGCTAGTAGACTGGCAGTCTGAATCCTGAGGGCCGCTGAGTAGTCTTCTGTAGAGCACTTCATGCTATCCAGCCACAAGCAGCAAACAGCAAGGCAGGTCACCCACAGTCATCCAGATGACAGAGTCCAACAGTCGCCAGCTCAAGGGATGTATATTCCAGGAGAGAGGTGAAGCAAAGTTTGAAGGAACCTCAACTCACAGCAACACAGTTAACAGAGCAGGTGTCCCACAGGAAGTGTAGCTTGGAGATCGAAGCACAGGACAAACAAGGCAGCTGGCTGGTCTGAAGATCCAAGAGCAAGAGAGCAAGGGTGGGGCTTGCTGAGCCATTTATATCTCCGCCCATCAATTGATCCCACTGTGTCCATTGGCCATGCTGTCACAACAAACCTACCTATCTTCTTTGGCCATGTTGGCACAACAAACCTACCTATCACAGCTAGATAGAAACATATGCGTAGGGCCTGCCCTGACACATAAAATCAGATTTATTCTCCCATTACTTTTCCTATAATTATGGTTTAGCAGCCCTTCCTAATGTGAGGTTGCTCCTCCTCATTTTCCCACCATAACCAACAACAGAAATGCAGTGCCTCCTCTAAAATACGGATCCTGCCCCTGGTTCCAATTTGATTCTCTCGTGCTCTTGGTCTCTCTTTCTCTTTTATTAAAGTTTCACCTCCTACTAAAAACTTAGTAAATTTTGTTCCTGTGTATCTGATCCGCTGAGTACCACATGCATAAGCACCATTGTGTTTGCAATGAAAAATTTGGTGTCTTACAAAATTCTCTCATATGTTCTTTAGCAGTCTTTTTTCCTATCACTAATGCCATGTTTATAAAAATAATTTGTTTCACTTAATTCTTCTTTAATAAGTTAGTATGTTAGTAAATATTATCTTGTTTTCTACGGTTCATGTTTACCTCATTTTTATTTTCCTGTATAATTTCCCATTACCATTAAAATAAAGTTTGTCCTAAAAAGTCGCATTGTATGTTTTATGTGTTTTGCTATATGAAATCCAGGATTGATGAATCTATAGGGAAAGCAAGTAGAATAAGTGTTTGCGGGATGAGTCCAGTGGTGGTTGTGGGGTAAGAGGGAGATGATTTCAAGGAATCCAGGAAGAAAAGAATGTTTGAAACTGATTGTGATAGCAACTGTGCAATTCTGCTTTTACATGATTGAACTATAGAATGATATATTAACTCCCAATTAATAATAAATTAAAAATAAATAAATAAAAATAAAAATAAATTTCCTCCTATTTTATCTTCTATTTGAAAACTTTCCTTTGTCAATTGACACATTTTTAGTGCAAAAATTATAAAATACAAATGTGAAAAAAGAATAATAATCTATAATGATACCTTTTAGAGATACTTTGGCGAAAATATCTTCAAGTTGATTTCTGACTTCTAATTATATTCCAACATATTTAAACTAGATCCTATTTGTAAATTATTTCATAAACAATAGATATTATATTTTTATAACAATGGCTAGACAGCTACACAAACAGAAGCATGATTTATTTAGTCAGTTGTTTAGTACTAGAAATTTGGGTGATCTACATATTTTTTTGCTGAATACTCAAAGGAATGATCCTGCACACAATCCTTGTGCTTTTATCTTATTAATTCTTTAGAACCCCATAATTTTTTTTCACTAGGATGCTTTTGTTACTATTTTCATCTCTGCACACTCAAGAAAGACATGGTCTGAACTATTTTACCTGTCATGTCATAAACAGTTACAGTCTCAGAAATCTACAGGGGCCACTATTAGTAAGCACTGACTCCATGCAAAGAGTGTCAGACAAACAGCGTCCAGGTGAGTAGTAGGCTGCGATCCTGCAGGTGCGCAGTTTGAAGCCGCCAGCTGCTCAGCGGGACAAAGGCGGGGCTTTCACTTCTCTCAACGGTTTAAGCCGCAGAAACTCAAAGGGGCAGTCCCACTGAGTCTTGTAGGTTCCCCATGAGTTGGCACCGACTTGATGGCAATAAGTGAGTGAGTGATGTCATAAAACTGTAAAATCACGTATAGATCGTTTTCATGGATTCTTTGAGGTAACAATTCTAGGTCGTAGTTAGGGGTGAATAACTGATAGTTCAAATTAACCTGCTTAATTATTTAAAAAATATATTAATTTCAGAATTCAATTTTCTTATATGGCAAATGAGAATGTTTCTCTAGGCATTTGTAAGGTCCATTCAATGTTCTGCAGCCCTACTTCTAGCTACTTTTCTCACTCCTCTCCTGCAGTTTCATTGGCACGTAATTTGCATAACATACAATCCAAGAGTTCAATCATATCAAAAAGAATTGTACAATCATTGCCACATCAATTTTAGAACATTCCCTTCTCCTTACTTTTCAAGTTACTTCCCATCACAAAGATTCAAACTTCTTGAATTTTCCTGTATTCAAATTTCCAAACCTTTTCTACATTAATTCACAGAAATGGTTAATTATGGGCATGCCAATATAAAAACAGGAAATTACATTTGACTTTTTTGTTTGTTTGTTTGTTTGCTTTTTGGGCATCACTGCTCTCTGGTGGTGGGAGTACAAGGCCCAGCCTTTGCT